>JADRCD010231801.1:0-11864 GCA_019843815.1 Montemys delectorum | reverse complement strand
TTTGGTTTTTTGAGACAGGGTTTCTCTTTATAGCCCTGGCTGTCCTGGAACTCACTCTGTAGACCAGGCCAGCCTTTAACTCAGAAATCTGTCTGCCTCTGCCTCCCAAGTGCTGGGATTAAAGGCGTGCACCACCACTTTGGGAGATTTTTTTAATGGCTGCTTGTATTTCCTTCAAGGTTATGGGACTATTTAGATAGATTACCTAATATTGATTTAAGTTTGGTACACGGTATCTGTCTAGATTTCTATTTTTGCTAATTATAAGCTTTTTTAGTAAGATCTGGAGAGTTTTTGTATTTCCTCAGTTTCTGTTGTTATGTCTCCCTTTTCATTTCTGATTTTGTTAATTTGGATACTGTCTTTGTGGCATTTAATTAATTTGCCTAAGGTTTTAATCTATCTTGTTGATTTTCTCAAAGAACCAGCTCCTGGTTTTGTTGATTCTTTGTATTGTTATTTTTTCTTATTGGTTACTTTCAGCCTTTAGTTTTAATATTTCCTACTTTCTCCTCTTGTCTGTGTTTGCTTCTTTTGTGTTCTATTGTGTTCAGGTGTGCTGTTATGTTGCTAGAATAGGATCTCTCCAATTTCTTTATGAAGGCACTTAGTGCTATGAATTTTCCTTTCAAAGCTGCTTTCATTTTGTCCCATTAGTTTGCTTATGCTGTGCCTTCATTTTGAATGCTATAAAGTGTAATTTCTTTATTTTTTTCAGACCAATAGAGAGTTGTTTTGTTTCCATCCATGAGTATGTGGGTTCTATTTTTTGTTTGCTTGTTATTATTAAAGTCCAGTCTTAGTCCATGGTGCTATGACAGAATGCATGGGATTATTTCAATCTTATATACATTGAGGCTTAGTTTGTGTCTGATTATATAGTCAATTTTGGACAAGGCTCTATGAAGTACTGAGAAGAAGGCATATTTTGGGGGATGTGTTTGTGTGAAATGTTCTGTAATATCTGTTAAATCCACTTGGTTTATAATTTCTGTTAGTTCACTGTGTCTGTTTAGTTTCTGTTTCCATGATCTGTCCATTGTTGAGCGTGTATTGTTGAGTTGATGTCTCCCACTATTACTGTGTAAAGTTCAATATGTATTTTGAGCTTTAGTAAAGTTTCTATAAGGAAAAAACTTCCTTCCATTTGGGGCATAGATGTTCAGAATTGAGATTTCATCTTGGTGGATATTTCATTTGATGTATATGAAGTGTCCTTCCCCATCTCTTTTGATTACTTTTTGATGGTCTATTTTACTGGTTATTAGAATGACTATCCCAGTTTGTTTCTTGAGACAGTTCATGTGGAAAGCTTATTTCCAACCCTTTACTGTGAGGTAGTGTTGTTCTGGGCACTGAGGTATATTTCTTGTATGCTGCAAAATAATGGATCCTGTTTGTATATCCAGTCTGTTAGCCTTTGTCATTGATGTTTAGAGATATTAAAGACCAATGAATGTTAGTTCCTGTTATTTTTGTTGTTGGAGATGGTATTATGTGTTTGTGATTCTGTTCTTTTGGGTTTGTTGTGAGATGATTAAATTCCTGTGTTTTCTTGGGTATAGTTACCATCCTTGTGCTGGAATTTTCCTCCTAGT
The DNA here is from genome assembly GCA_019843815.1 of Montemys delectorum. Taxonomy (NCBI): domain Eukaryota; kingdom Metazoa; phylum Chordata; class Mammalia; order Rodentia; family Muridae; genus Montemys; species Montemys delectorum. The sequence continues at coordinate 10,266 of JADRCD010231801.1, read as the reverse complement.
ATCTTCTGTAGGGCTGGATTAGTAAAAAAAAATATTGTTTACATTTGGTTTTGTTATGGAATATCTTGGTTTCTCAATCTATGGTGATGGAGAGTTTTGCTGGGTATCATGGCCTGAACTGGCATTTGTGTTCCCTTAGGGTCTACAAGACATCTTTCCAGGGCTTTCTGGCTTTATGGGTCTCTGTTGAGAAGTCTCATGTAATTCTGATAGGTCTGGCTTTATATGGTACTTGGACTTTTGCCCTTACAGCTTTTAATATTCTTTTTTTTTTGTTCTGTAAATTAGTATTTTGATTATTATGTGATAGGAGGACTTTCTTTTCTGATCTAATATATTTGGTGTTCTATAGGCTTCTTGTATGTTTATGGCCATCTTTTTCTTTAGGTTAGGGAAGTTTTCATCTGTGAATTTCTTGAAGATATTTTCTGTCCCTTAGACCTGGGTATTTTCACCCTCTTTCACTCCTATTATTCTTAGGTTTGGTCTTTTTATTGTGTCCTGAATTTCCTGGATGGTTTTGGTTAGGAATTTTTTATACTCTTCATTTTCTTTGACTCATGAGTCAATATCTTCCATGGTATTTGTATTCCTGAGATTCTCTCTTCCATCTCTTTTATTCTGTTGGTGATGCTTGTATCTATAATATAGTTCCTCTTCTCTTTCCTAGGCTTTCCTAGATGCAACAGAGTTGTGTCTATTTGTGATTTCTTTATTGTTTCTATTTCAGCTTTAAAGTCTTGGAACTAAATTTCTTCACCTCTTTGAGTGTATTGTCCTGTATTTCTCTAAGGGATTTTTTTTTGGGGGGGGGGTGTTTTGTTTGTTTCTTAGTTAAGGGCTTCTACGTGTTTGCCTGTGTTTTCCTGCCTTTCTTTACAGAAATTATTTACATCCTGCTTAAAGGCCTCTATCATCTTCATGAGATGGACTTCTAGGTCAAAATCTTGTTTTTGGGGTGTGTTCAGGTATTCAGGGCTTGCTGTCATAGGAGAGCTTGGTTATGATGGTGCCAAATTACATTGGCTTCTCTTGCTTACTTTCTTCAACTTGCCTTTTGCTATCTTGTTATCTCTGGTGTTAACTGTCTGTGTGTCTCTGACAGGGGCAGGATTCCTTGGAAGCACTTAGCATTATATAACCTGGGTTAGAGCATTCCTCCTAGGAGGCAGGAACTGCTGCCTCTGGTTAGGGGAGGCTTCCTGTGTCCCTTGTTAGAATGTGCCTCCTGTGTCTCAGGTTAGGCCAGACTTGCTGGTAGACAAGGAGGATGTATGGTGGGGTTTGGGAGTGGGCCAGACATGCTCATCTGGGATAGGTCAAGGTGGAGGTGGAGAGTAGACAGGCTATGGGCTTCAGGCAGAGTAGGATAGATCCCATATCTGCTGGGCTCTGTGGGAGTCCTAACTAGTGTGGATATTAGTGAAGGAGTCTCATCTATGTCGCTGATTAGGGCAGACCACCTGAGAGATATGCAGATTGTGGGTTCCAGGGGCAAGCACACTGATCTGTCCCAGGTATAGGTAGAGTTACAGACTGGAAGGGCAATGGGAATGATGAAGGTTTTTATTTTGATTTTTCAGGGGACTACATGAATTAAGAACTTTCATGAATCTCAGAAGACATTTTAACTTTGGATTTTTAAAGAGGGTTGAAACTGTGATAGACAATGGGGCTTTTGAAGTTGTACTGAATGTATTTCTGCTTTAGGATATGGCTCTAAGCCTATGGTAGTCAGGGAGTGGAATGTGGTGATTTGACTAGGTATGGCCCCCATAGACTCATGTGTGTGTTCTTGGCCCATAGTAAGTGGCTCTATTTGGGGGTGTGGCTTTATTGTTCAAAGCATGTCACTGTGGAGGCAGGCTTTGAGGTTTTGGTATGCTCAAACTAGGTCTATTGTAGCAATTGCTTCTTCTGCTTTGAAGATCAAGATGTAGAACTTTCAACTCTTTCTGCAGCACCATGTCTGCCTACATACCAACATATTTCCTGCCATGACAACAGGACAATGAAAACCTCTGAAACTGTAAGGTAGACCTAATTAAATTTAATCTTTATAAGAGCTGCTGTGGTCATGATGTCTATTTGAACAATAAAACTCCAACTAAAACAGCATCTCTGAGGGAAATATGAAATAACTAACATTATTTGAATAACAAGTAACCTTATTTATAGATTTTTTATATCCACTGATGGTTGAAAATGAACATTTTATACATTGTCAGTTTTCAAAGAATAAATGAAAACATTTCTTCTCTTTCTTGGTCAAGACAATGGTGTCATTTCTACAGTTCTGAATAATTTTTTCTTTCTCATTACTTCCTCACACATAAAGTAATAAGAAGTTTTTGGAATTTGTCTTACATTACCTAGACGAATGAATTCACTATTAATTCACTTTTTAAATACATCTTTGGAAACATGAGACAGGCAGGTTACATCAAAGTAGAGAAATCTATTCTATAGATCTTAGATGTAATCTAATGATATTCTTAACATTTTGGTTTGTGGAAGCTAGTAGTCTGTTAAATTAATATATTTCAAAAAGTTTTACTTATTAGTCATAAGAATTTTGGGTTAGAAGGAGAGGTAGGCAAGAAATAAAGATTAAGAAAGTTGAAAATAACATAAGATAAATTCTAATTAAGATTAAGACTTGCAACATTCCAACTTCAAGTTATGATCAGTTAATCAGCCTTGCAGAAAGTTGAATGGAAGGTGCAGTTCTTTCCAGTAACTTTTTTCCACAGAGGTCTCTCAGCCCATTATTTTATCTTTAGACCATGTCTCCTCCTAGAAACTCTCACTGACAAGATAATACTACTTTAGGAGACGGGTTTATTTGATTCTCATCAGAAGAATGGCTAAAGTTGGCCATTGAAGGAAGATATTGGCATTCTTGCAGATTTAGTTCCAGACCCCAAGGGAAGTGAGACATAAATGTCATGTTTTCTAGTGTCCATGGGAAGTGTGTTTGTGTATCCCTACAGACTAATGCATAAAGTGACAGACACATTATGTCTCAAAATAGTGCATAGACTTGAGTTTGAAAATGGTGATGTAGATCTAAATCATCAATGAGCTGCTTCATCCTCAGTGGAGTATCATGTCTCAGTGGTGAGTGCAATCTGTGCTGGGTACAGTCTGTAATAACTGTGCTGTGTTCTTTAAAAATGATAAGTAATAGTCACAGTGTTTAGCACTGGGTTACCTCAGGATGCTTTTATACATACACCATGCACTTCATCCATACGCACCTACCCACTCACTTCTTGCTTGCAGCCCTCTCCTACATATCATTCTGTGTATGCAGTAAAACACACGATACTTGTCTATTTTAGTATTTACTGCATGAACTGACCATTCCTTTCACAAAATATTTTACTATGGCAGGTTAGGCTGCTTGATATCTACGTTATACACAGCAGAGCTTCTTTAGACATTTAAGTCCTTACTCTCTACATTACACTATATAAACAAACAACTTTGTGAAAATTCAGCTTTATTTCTTAACTGTTTCAATAACTTCTACATTAATGCCTTGGGCTGTGAAGATTTGTTAGGTAGTTGTGCCAGCCCAGGCACTTTGGATATGCAAAGCTTCTTGTGTAGTCTGCATGGTAGAGAGAATATCTTGTGCAGTGTATGGATACATTACCTTTAAACTAAAAAGCCTGTGACCAATGGACTGAGGCAGGAAGTAGTAGGTGGGACATTGTCAGGAAGACAGAGGGTTCTGGTAAATAGTAAGACATAAAATAAAGACTCAGAGAGAGCTACAGGGAAGAAGCGAGAAAGAAGAACAGGGACAGGGACAGACTGAGGATAATGTCATAAACCAGCAGGTAAAGGAACTCAGAGAGAAGCTGAGGAAGGTACTGAGGACGTGAGAAGGAAGAAGCAGGCCTGGACTGAAGGAGAGATAACTAAGTGGTAGATATAGAAGAGTTTAAATGATTAAATTAAAAGACAGTCAGGGAATGAGACAAAACGTATGGCATAGGCATTTAAAAATAACAAATTAATCTCAGAGTCATCATTCCAGAAGCTGGTGCCGGGAAAGGAAAAAACAGACTAAATATTTTTACAGGGTACTTTCCAAAATCACAAAGTTCTCTGAATATGAGTCTTGTAATCAGCTTTGCACTGTATCAAGTACAAGTCCAACTTTGGAAAAATAAATAAATAATTACTTAACAATACAAAATAATAACTTCTGTGACTCTCTACATATGTGATATTTAATTTTGAATAGGGTCTTCAATATCAGTTTGACAAAATTGATATAAATAACCATGTTGAGGACTATACAAAGTTAATTGGTATATTAAATGTTTGTGATTATATAGATAGCTACAGGAAGAAGAAAATCAGGATCCTGAAAAGAGTGACACTGGGTACATCAACCATACCCAAACAAGCTTCATGTTCTGGAACAGCTGACCAATATGGAATGGATCCTATGGACTTGTGTGTGTGTGTATCAGGAGCCTTCTACAGTTTGGTGCTTTTATTGTTGTTGTTTTGGTATTGTTTTATTGGTCTTATAGTTGCATTTTTTGTTTGTTTCTGTTTTGAAAAAGGACTTACAGTTGGATGGGTAGGGAAGAGAAAGGATATGAAATGGGTTTCAGAAGGGTTAGAATATGATCAAAATAAAGATTGTTTTAAATTATAAAAATATAATTTAAAAAGTTTGTAGCTGTAAAGAATCAGAATGATTCAGGTACAATGCCAAAGTTATCTTGAGTTAGTTCTAGTCTTATTAACAGCAATTCATTGAATCCCATTGTGTGTTGCCAGAGCTAGCATTCATATGACTATAATATAAAATATTGGAATATATTCTGAGTAGATCCATAGTTTCCATCATCGCAAAAGCCAATAATAACAGATAAAGCTTGTATCAGATTCCTTTGCTTTCCTGTGAATTTCCTACCTGACATTCCCATTAATACACCTGGCAAATGTCTGATTCCAGAGTTCTTGTGCTTGTGTTACTATTCATATTCAGGAGTTGTCACAGTAAACAACCTGAATCTATGTTCCAGGACCATGGCCAATACTATTTGTCTCAGAATTAACTATATCTTTTCCTCCTTGCAATGAGAAGTTTGCTTTACATAGTGAAGTTATAATAGTGTAAAATATAAAAAAGTCACAAGATTAAATGAGAAGCAATGAAAAAAGTTCATTAATATTGGCGATAAGTTGATCAGAATGAAAGAATGGAATTAAGTTGAAAAATTTTAAACACAACAAAATAAAATACAAGAAGATGAAGCAAAACTTTCATATCAAAATTGAATACCACTGGGCAGTGGTGGAGCACGCCTTTAGTCCCAGAACTTGGGAGGCAGAGGCAGGTGGATTTCTGAGTTCAAGACAGGTCTGCAGAGTGTGTTCTAGGACAGCTAGGGCTACACAGAGAAACCCTGTCTTGAAAAAAAAAATGAACACCAAAGAGACTATATTGTATGGGTAAAGGCTCCATTTAAGCATCACCTTAATTTTCTTATTTTCAGTGAACAGTGTGGATGTTGCTCTCAGCAATAGGACCCTCACTGTCTGTTTATAGAGAGCAACCCTTTGTCTTAGCATTAGCCTGTATTGTTTGGGAATTTCTATGGAGCCACTCTCCCCTCATCCTGCCCCACTGCCCTTAGCCAACAATTCAAGTGAATGCAACTTGTGTTGGAATTCTTGTCTGACTACAAGAGATGGCCAGTTGAGAATCCATATCCCACATTACTAGAATCCTTTATTAGGATCACCTTCAAAGATTGTAGGAAGTCTCCACTGTACTGGTTCATCCCTTCCCCCATCAAATATCTCCATTTTCAACTGGATCTCCCTGCAGTTTCTCCCTTCATCATATCCTTCTTCCCAACTCAATTCCTCATGCTGCCTTTCCCACCTACCTGCATTCCACCCATAAAATCTATTCTATTTTCCCTTCCCAGGGAGATCCATGTGTTCCCCCATAGAACACTCTTCTTTAGTAAACCTCTCTCAGTCTACAAATTGTAGCTTGGTTACAATTTACTTAAGAGTTTATAATCATTGTTAATTTAGGTTTTAAAAATTAGAATGTTCCTAGCTGAGCATTTGGTAGAGCATGCCTTTAAATTCAGTACTCAGTTGGCACAGGCCATTGGATCTCTGAGGTCACAGCCTTCTTGGACTACAGATCAAGTTCCAGTACACAGAGAAACCCTGTCTCAAAACTAAAACAAAAATACATCACTGAAATTGGACATTCCACCTATACTCCACTTAGTGGTCAATGGAGTGATGCTATGTTATCTTTTATAAGCATGATATATTTCTTTCATCATCATAGTATATGTAATTCAAAGTCCTCTTTGTCTAATAGTCCTACAGGTATTTGGAAAATTAAAGCAGACAATCAGTGAATACCATAGATCCTAAAAATAGTAAGTCTGCCTAGTGATTCCTGGGAGGGAAAACTAAGACAGGCTTTGAAAAGAGAGTCTAAACATTTCATTCAAATTCTGAGATTGTATATCTCAAAGTCTTGGGGAAGAAGAATCAATAGCAAAACCCAGTCACAACATTTGACAGGTTTTGCATACTCCATCGATGTGTGCCATTTGCATTTGTGCAAAAATATTTAAAAAGTAACAGCTGGTAAATATTTAACTTTATTAATTAAGTTAACCATTTCTCTCATCTGTTATTATGCAATAAATTGAAATGAAAATACAATTATAGGAATGTAAAATATTCCCCCTCTGTCTTTATTATATATTAGATTAACCTAAAATATATAGATAATAGATTTATGATACTAAATTCTCATTATTTTCATTTTTTTAATTCTTGGCTCAGCTATATTTGTGTCTCTTTCACAATCTTCAATCATAATGCACAATTTTATTCCGTAAATAGGAGTAAAAATCCTTCTACCTAAAAACCAAATTTCCAAAGTTCTTTGAATCTTGAAAAGTGTTGAAATCCATTATGATGCCACTCATGGGAATTTCTTAATTTTCTTTATATCAGGGGTTATAATAAAATGTAAACACACTTATAAAATTGCACATAGTTCATGTTTTTGAAGGAGCACAAGGGAATTATCTATTTATACTTTGTCCCCATCCCTGAAATACCAATATGAATTTGCAAATGCTACCTAAAATGCTTCCATTCATTTATCTATTCATCAATCTATAAATAAATTTCAAGTATCTCAATCATTTCTGGTACCAAGAACTTTAGATTCAAAACACTCAGCTTATATCAGTACCTTTAGTGATAAAATATAACTAGCAAATGCCCATGTGCTAAAATTAATTTTATAAAAGTCTTTATAGAATACATGGTACAACTACATCACTTTACAGAGGAGCTATTCTGTATTGACTCAGGCCTTGAGTCACATGATCTAGGTTAACAGATTTTAAAATTCCTCTTGTGCACTAGAATTTGTCAATAAAATATAGTGCTTGATACAACGTAAAATGCTTGAAATTTCCAGATATCTCACGAACTTGGTAACATATTTTCTTGTATGTGAGAGTGTAGCTCATCCTCCATGTGTGTACTTTACTGTCCTTTCCACACAGTGTGGCCTCAGATACTGGAATGTATTAGATTTCTTTCAAACCATTTCTATTTACTATTATAAGCAACAAAAAATTCACATTCCTTTAAGTAATATTGAAGAATTCTCTCTCTCTCTGACATACACACACACACACACACACACACACACACACACACACAGAAACACACACACACACAGTCCATTTATCTGTCCATTAAACCATTTTCGTATCTGTCTTCTGTGACACACTTAACCATAATATAGCAGAAACTTGGAGATGCTTGCCACTTCTCAATGTTCCTGGGTCTTGAGAGTAGAACAGGCTTGCAGAGAATGGCGATACTCCCACAGTGATGAGAATTGCAATTTTCCTCACCTCATGGGGAAACATGAGGATTAGAGAATTAAACTTATAATGGGCAAAATTGAAAGAACAGTGGGAGGAAAAGGCATATTTTAAAGAGATTTTAGAGTTTGAATATGGGCTTATTTGATGAAATATATAAGAATATTATGCAGTTTAAATTATTAAAAAGAGCACGATGTCTCTGACTAACATTGTTCACATTTTAGGAAAGAACAAAAAAGCCAATTTCCATTTTCTATACACTACATTTTAAGTAGATATGTGCTTCCCTTTGAAATTGACACACATTACTAGCTAATCATTTTTGCCTTTAGGAATCAGAGAAAAAGTTCTGAATTGTTATCCAGTTTTACCTTATAGAATGGAGGAAAGAAAGATCTCTGCTTAATATTATTTTCAAACTGTAGATAGTTAAAGTTTTTGAAAAGACCAAAAGAAGTAATGGTGATATACACCCAAATAGCTTTAAAAACCAAATAATTATGCTTTATATTGAGCATGTTCATGCTGACATTTTAAATGATATCATCATTTAAATGAGTCTATCATTGTGGAAATTTGTATATTTAAATATATACAGACTGTATATTATGTGGCTGATTTTCCTTGAAATATGCATTGTGTCTCTTATGCCTTGGAAAAATGCATATTCTGAATATAAAAGCATGTAGGAGGTAATTTAATGCCAAAGTGTATAATTTATCTGTGCATCTTCATACTATTTTGTATGGTTATATAATAATTTACTGATTATCATGAATTCAGTATGCAAAGCTAAGACTCATACTAAATCCTGTGACTCAATTAAAAGTCATCATTGTTATGTCTACAGGTCAGTGATATACCCTAGACAAGTATTGCTCAGAATTCACCCTGACTAACTAATAGTGTGGTCAGGTGTTGGTCACCTAAGCTGATGGGCTTCCATTGAATTTATTAATTTCATAATTGAAAAAACATATGACACATAATAACTAAAAGTCATGCTTGCAGGATTGTCTATCTCAGGTAAACTGTGCTGTTCTGCTTGGTGAACGCACCCAACATTGAAACATCCAGAAACAAAGAGCTCACTGAAGTTGAGGCAGCAAGAATGATGTTCGACTTACACCCTTGGCTTATTTTTAATGATAGGTTGACAGAGAATTAATTCCTGACACAGAAAACCTGGGCTCACTATACAAGTAGGATCTTGTGACTCAATTATTAAGCCTATTTAAGGTTCTTCACACTGTTTGTTTCCTACTGTCTAACTTCCTTCTGCAGCACTCCCTTCACAATCCTTTGGAAGTGACCTAAGGGATGAGAGATAGTCTTACTAATCATCATGTATACATGCTGACACTTTCCACATAGTACACATGCACTCTTGCAGAGTTGTTGAGTGGTAGGATGTAAATGATACACCTTTTGGGAAAATCCTATGAAACATAGGTACATCAGAATTTATCGTTTTGACACTTAACATTTTCCAGAACAACAATCCTAGTTTTGAGCTTGAATTAAGTACATTGCAAGGTTTTTTTTTTTAAATTAAAATTTACAAGCATTATATTAAGCTGATGTGTATTTTCCAATGATAAATGAGTCTTTTCTTTCCTTTTTTAGAGGAAGTATGATTTGCTTTGATTTTAAGACTGGAATTTGCTTTGTAGATATAACCACCCTCAAATTTAAAGTGATCCTCCTGCTTGTGCCTACTAATGCTGAGATTGAAGATGTTTCTTCTCTCTGCATTTTAATTACTAATTTTTATATTTAAAATTAAAAACTATAAATATTTATTATATTTTGCATTCCCAGGTCCTTATCCCATCTCCTTACCCAAACAACTCTCTCTTTGTCTGACTGTCTGTTTATCTATCTGTCTGTCTGTTGATCTCTCTCTCTCTTTCTCTCTCTCTCTCTATCTTTCTCTCTCTCTCCCAACTCCCCTCCCTCCCACCCTCCCCAAAAAATTATAAAACCAGAAGCAAATGACAAAGCAAACAAAGAACCTGATAAAACTAAATCACGTAGTTTATTTTGCATGGCCAGCTACTTCTGGGGATGGAGCTTGTCTTGCAATCTGGATTATACACCTACTGACACTCTATTGGAAAACTGAGGGGAAAGATTGATTTTCCCCCTCCCAACAACTATCATTTCCAAACTGCTTCTTGGTTAGGGGTGGAGTTTTCTCTCCACTCCTCTTTCTGCATGTTGAGATTTTTGTCTCTTTTGAACTTATATAGGACTTTCTACTGATATCACAGTTTCTGTGAGCTCATATGTATATCAGACTTGTGGTGTCTGGTTTGCAATTTAGTAACCATTGTCTTTTTTT
>JADRCD010231798.1:0-50480 GCA_019843815.1 Montemys delectorum | reverse complement strand
ATAGCAGCCTTATTTATAATAGCCAGAAACTGGAAACAACCCAGATGTCCCTCAACAGAGGAATGGATACAGAAAGTGTGGTACATCTACACAATGGAGTACTACTCAGCTATTAAAAACAATGAATTTATGAAATTCTTAGGGAAATGGATGGATCTGGAGAGTATCATCCTGAGTGTGGTAACACAATCACAAAAGAACACACATGGTATGCACTCCCTGATAAGTAGTTACTAGCCCAGAAGTTCAGAATACAGGAAGAACAACCCACAAACCACAAGAAACTTAAGAAGAAGGAAGACCAAAAGGTGGGCATTTCATTCCTTCTTAAAAGGGGAATCAAATACCCATGGAAGGAGTTGCAGAGATTAACTATGGAGCAGAGACTGAAGGAAGGACAAGCCAGTCTAAATATAGCTATCTCCTGAGAGGCTCTGACAATACCTGACTAATACAGATGTAGAGGCTCACAGCCGTCCATTGAACTGAGTACGTGGTCCCCAGTGAAGGAATTAGAGAAAGATTCTATGGAGTTGGAGGGTTTGCAGCCCCTTAGGACGAACAACAATATGAACTACCTAGTACCCTCAGAGCTCCCAGGGACCCAACCGCCAACCAAGGACTATACATGATGGGGCTGATTGTTTTGGACAGCATGTGTATACTAGAGGATTGCAAAGCTGATCATTAATCAATAGGAGGAGAGGTCCTCGGCCCTGTGAAGGTTCTGTGCCCCAGTGTAGGGGAATGCCAGGGCCAATAATTGGGAGAGGGTTGGGTGGCAGGCATGAGGATGGGGGAGGCAACAGAAGTTTGTTCTTGTTGTTTTTGTTTGTTTGTTTGTTTGTTTTTTGGAGGGGAAACTGGGAAAGGAGAAATTTACATGTAAATAAAGAAAATACCTAATTTAATAAAAAAGAAAAAATCTATTTTCAATAAAATAAGTAAATAAAGAAAAGAAACAAGTACTTTAACAACTGAGCTATCTCTGCAGAACTCTGCTATGTTGATTTTAGAAGTTGATTGTATGTAAGCTTCTGAATCATTTTGAGTCATATTTGGATATGAGTGTGAAAAGGTCTAAGCTAAATTTTATCCATGAGATATCTAATTATCCTGGATTACCTTTCTTCAGTGACTGTCAGTGGTGTCTTTTTCAAAATCAGTTGACTATAAATATGAAGATTTATTTCCAGACTCGTCAGTCTCTCCCACCCACTCCCAGTCTCACACCATTGGCATAACTAGCTTTACAGTAAGTTCTGATGGGAATGAGAGTTGTCCAACTTCGTTCTTTTTCAAAATTGTGTCCGTGATTCTGAGCGTTGTGTTAATGAGCTGATTTCTTTTTCTGTTTTCAAGACGTTGTCTCCTGTCATCTTTGCTGAGATGTGTCTGAATGTGGCTGTCTTTGAACTTACCTTGTTTAGAATTAGTGGAACTTCTCTGATGTAATGATAAATAATTTTTCATTGGATTTTAGGCATGGTTGGTCATTGCTTCAATGTTCTTTTGCCCCCTCTTTGCATATCTTTCTGGAATATCAGTTATGCTTATGTTGGTGTGTGCAGGACATCCTCAGACTTCTCAGCCTCCTTTCCCTTTTATCTATTCTCTTTTGTCCTTCTCATTCAAACTTCATAGTCCCAGCCCACTACTCATGGGCTCCTCTGACTGCTTTTGGCAATTTCACTGAGGTAAAAGTCTGTTCAAATTAAATGGATTTGTATTAGCTCAAGTAAAGACAAAAGTTATGAGTCAGGATATTCAGGGACCTGCCAAGCAAGTCAAATAACAAGGAGCACCTGAGACTGGAGCCTTTAGGAAGGGTAGCCCTGTTATCTGCTGTGGCTGAGAGACTGTAGCCTTGTCATGGTTCTACATGGTTGATTTTAAACATGACTGCAGAGATACACAGAAGATGGGGTACAAAACTCTTAATCTGAGGCACAGACATTGTTCTTGAATAAATGTTCCTTAGTCTTTCTTTTTCCATGACTTTAATTTGAATGGTCTTCAAATATTTAAGGGATTCCTCCCATCCCTGGCACACACACACACACACACACACACACACACACACACACACACACACAGTGTTTCAGTTGCTTGTTACTGAATTGCCTTAAGAAGATCTTACTTGGCTATGTCTCCAGATGACTATTAAATGAGTGTCTGGGTAATATTTCAGTGAACCAAAAGATGAAATTGAGAATGAATTGCATCTTAACACTGTAGAGTGTTCTAATTTCTAAATATGTTTTTTCTGTTATTTCTTTAAATTTAGATATCCTTGGTCATGTTTTGTAAAGACTCTATGAAGGTTTTACAAACACAAAAGTGCATTTCTAAATATTTGATGTTTTAATGCCTTTAGAAAGAGTATTTTTCTTTCATTTCTATTTTAACATAAAATATATAGAAATGCATTGGACCTCTCCCAGTTCTGTGAGTTCTAATAGCTTATTACTCTATGTTTTAGACTTTCTGAATATTCAACATTGTAATAAAGCAACAACTATACTTTTATATTTGTTATTTTAATACTTATTTTTTTCTTGCTGTATTAGATTGGATTGGAGCTTGACAGTGTTGAATGGAAGTAATTAAGATGGGGTTCCTTGCCATATTGCCAATCTAAGAGAAATCACTCTCAATGTTTTCCCATTGAATATTTCTGGACTTTAAAATACCACACTGTTAAGATTAGGTAGTTTATTCCCACCTGACTCATGTCATGTTGACGACTCATGTTGATATGAAAGGTTATGAGTATTTTTTCCTATATGCACTGGGATGCCAGTAATTCATTTTGTCTTTTTTATTATTATAGGGAATTACATTAATTGGTTTTCAAAAGCTGAATTCCTGGAACACATCTACCTTTTTCTTGATTTACGGGACTTTCATAGAGTATTGATTTATTTGCTTAGGTTTCATATATCATTTTCTATATTTTGATATGCCTTTGGCTTGAAATTTTTCGGAATGCTTCCTATTTCTGGAAAAAATGTTCTCTGAGGAAGAGCAGCAAGTGCTCTTAACCACTGAGCCATTTCTCCAGCCCTCTGTTATCTGAGATAAGAGTCTCATGTAGCTTAGGCTAGCCTCAGACTTCTTTGTCCTTGAGTCTGGTCTTAGCTCTTAATCCTTTTCTCACTATCTCCTAGGCATGCCCCTTATTGTCTCCCCAGCAGCCTAATTATCAATATCCACTCATATGCCTTTTATTCCAACCTCTTTAATAAACTACCCTCTGCTCACCAAATTTCCCTCCCAGTAGAAAGAAAAGCATTCGTGTAGCACATCCCTGACTTTGCTATGTAAGAAGCCTACAAATGAGCTGGGAACTACATTTAGTGATTTTTCAAAATCTCAAATACCCTTGTTTCAGACTTCAAGATCTGTTTCAATAATTTCCATTGCTAATTAGAGTCTTGTATGGGAAGTGTTTCAAAATACAAGATGGAGAAGACCTGGAAAGCATTAGAATCGTCTAGATGTGTCATTATAGAGGCAACAAAAAACCAAAAACAAATCTTAGACAGCATAATGTAAAATATAGGAAATATTTGTTATTTTACCCTAGAAGCTGTCTGGGTAAAAATTCAAAATTGTAAGCAAATAAATATAATGCAGAAGAGATTTTAAAATAGGCTCTGTGACATTTTATAATCATATCTTATGTTGACTGAACAGCTTTAGGTAAAGGAAGCCTTTCTTTTCTTTCTGTATAATTTCCTGTCTGGCCTCAGCCAAAAATATGAGCTTTGGGGCCAATGAACTGATGTAGCATTCAGAAAAAGTCCCAGCTCCAAGCCACAGATGGATCTACCACCTATTGGTAGTTCCTGTTCTGACATAGGCACCAGGGAGAATAGCATCTTGGAATGAGGCTGGGTTTGTGTCAAGACCTGGAAGAAAGTCTGTGGGCCAGGTGTCCAGAGGATGACCACTGGAGAAACTGGAGTTGGAGGCATGAAATTGTGTGATTGGTTGGATTGTGTCTCTGAGTTTATTTGTACAGAGCCCAGAAATGAAGAGATATTCCTTCAGACTTAGATCTGTCTGTACATATAGAAAGAGGTAAGAGAATGAGATGAGTAAGAAGAATGGGAAGAGGGCAAAGGACATCCAAGGGGGGGGTGGGGAGAGGAAGATGAGAGGGAGGAAGAAGAGAGGTTAAAGAAGGGTATATGGGAAGAGAAAGCAGAAGGGGCAGAAAAGAGGGGAAGGCAGGAAAAGCAAGAGAAGAGGGGGAAGGATAGGGAAGGGAGGATGGAAAGAAATTTAAGAAGGAAGAACAGAAGGAGAAAAATTAAATCTACACTTAGAAGACAAAATAAGGTAAAATAAAATAAAATAAATAGGTGGAATCTGGCGTGGTGGATCACTCCTGGAATTTCAACACCCAAGAGGTTGAGGCAGAAGGATTGCTATAATTTCAAGGCCAGTCTGGACTATGCTGTGAGTTTCAGTATAGCATGAGCTACAAGTTTAAAACCCTGTCTGGAAAACCAAAAGGATGAAAATACCATTTAGAAGCAAACTGATCCAGAATAAGACAGATGAAGGGGAAGTTGAGGCATGCTGAGCTTCCTCTCTTCCTGACTGATTTCTCTGAGAGCAGAAAGGCACTGAGGTGCCTGAACATCTTGCTGTGAACATGCCATTTGCTGAGTCTTATTTCCATTTCCTCTGTGTATCGAAGACAGGTGTCTCGTCATGTCAGAGCCCCATTGCCCCCAGGCAGAAATCACTCTCCATTGACAGTTCCAGCTCAGAAAGATCCATCACAACTTGTGCTGCCCTGTGCTCAGATTTGCTGCCTTTAGAGTGTCCCTAGATGTGCTCTGCTTTTGAATGTGTCCCCAGCAGCTCTCACTGTGGAGAACAGAAGGCATTTGCTTGCCTTGGGAGGGAGAATTTAACTGTCTGAACTTGATACATGCCTTAGCACTGCCATGATCTCTGTTAGAAGTGGCATCCATTCCCACATGTAGTGAGCAATTTTTAAGGCCAGATCTGCTGAGCTGGTGCCTCTGTGCCCTGGAGGGCATTCTTACTGCCTTGGCATTCTGTCCCATTGAACAAGGTATCAGTCTCAGCAAGGAAAACTTATGGATGGGTCTTTAGCTGATATAGCAAAACTCAAAAGTTGTTCTATACAGCATCAGGGCAGTATTTTACCCCATCTTTTACATGAAGGAAATACGTTAGAGCAATTAAAAGCACGAAGTGTGAATTCAGATCTGTCTGGAGTTCTAGTTTCATTATTTACTTTAAAAACTGTTTTCACCTTTCTAAGTCTCCGTTTCCCTTTTGGTAAATGGGCACAGCAAAGCCTAGTTAGAATAGTATGAGAAAGTGAAGTAATGCTTTAAAAGTCCTTGCAAAGTGTAGAGCTCACCTGAAACTCTTTGTAAATGCTGTTTCACATGGGTGAGCCCTCAGTATCCTGCTTTACAGATAAACAGCAAAACTCTAGGGGGCACTGTCACATTGGCTGGGTCAATGCAAATAGAGGTTGAGGGTTCTGCAGCTTGGTTTCTGTAGACCATAAGCCCAGTTTATTCACATGTCAACCCACTTGAGGACCACGTGTTGTCTCCATATACAAGTAGGATTTGTGAATCTCCTCTCTTGATTTTTTGTTTACCCCAGCCATAGTCCTGATCTCTAATGTCTGTATTGGCCCTTTATGCTCTGCCACTGAAACAGGACATCTTCCGTTCTTCTAAAGAAACACTGCTGACTTTGCTACCCCAGTCACAGTATGAAAAGTCACAGCAAAACAAAATAAAACAAAACAGAACCACCACCACCACCAACCTCTATTTGCACCACAACAACAAAACACCAGAAACGGGTCAGGCATAAAGCTTCAGCAAACACAAAGGAAAGGTCTCATTTGGTAACAAAAATTACCAAGTAAAAAGTCAGTTATTTTGAACTTTGGTCCAAGCAATTACAGTTTTACTGGGGAGCCCCTCACTAACAGGATTGGTAAAGCCTTTCAATTACCCCTTGTGAAATGCAGATTCTAGTGTGAGCTATTGGCTTCTTCATAATGATCTGTGTAAGTCCAAAATCAAAGCCAAAACCACTCCATTGTTAGGATCTAAGATACTTCAAGAAACACAGTGTTGAGGGAAGGGTGGCTAATGAGTTGTGTATCCCATCCCTTCCATCCAGTAGATGCCAATTCTCAAGGCTACATCCTTCTGGCTAAGAATGGAGGTTGTGAACATGAGATAGTACATCCATGAAGAACTTATTCTTTCTGGGTTGTGTTTACTCAGTTGCCATGAACACATGGATTTCAGGAAGTGATGCCCTAGGTATAGGGCATTGGATCCATCTGCCATTGGACCTGTCATAGGCATGTGATGAGACAGTTTGCTAGTTCATCCTGTTCAATCATATTTCAAGGATATGGGGAGTGAATGTGTCTAGGTCTTGGTGTTAAGAATGGTTGAACCTCAGGCTTCATCAGCATCTCATTCACATGCTTTTTGTGGTCTTGTTTTGGACTGGGAATTGGACTAGATCATATGGGCACAGGAGTAAGTACTGTGAAAGGCATAGGCTCTGTCTTGTGGAGCTTCTGGACTATGATGAATAAGGATATTGAGAAGTTAATTATGAAAATTATAGCATAGAGCACACATCACATTTTGATTCAGTTTCCAGATATCTCAGATCCAAATTTGTGGCAAGTATGTAAGCCATTGGTGATTGCATATTTAGCTGTATTCTTGACTCAGTCTCATGGTCTCGCCCTGTTTTGAGTTTTTCCTTTCATTTTCACTTCTAAATTAAGCCATCTTGTAAGCTGTCTTAAATTTTGCCTGGAACAAAACAAGCTATGCATTTAAAAATAAATACATAGAAACTCAGTGAAAACCATTCAGCAGCTTTTGTTCCCTTGGATGGATAAGGGAGGACAGGATGCCATCCTTCCTCGGCTGAATGTTCCACCCTGCTCTGTCGGATAGTGGCTAGAAGCTAGTTTTGGAAACAGAAAATAAATCTGTGCTGTTCCTTATGTTTGAGGTGAACAGTGGCTCTGTAGTGTGATGGTTAATCTTGTCAACTTGATGGGATTTAGAATCATCATAGAACCATGCTTCTAAGCATGTCTGTGAGAGAGTTGCTAGATTTCGTCAACCGAGGTGGATAGTACCACCCCATGGACTGGGGGCCTGGACTACATCAAAAGGAGAAAGGTAGTTAAGCACCAGTTCCCATCTTTGCATGCTGACTCTGAATAGCGTGCATTTTAGTAGGCCTACTATTGCTTTGATGAAGCACCATGACCAAAACAACCTGGGGAGGAAAGAGTTTATGTCATGTACTGTTCCATAGAACAGTTCATCCTCCAAAACAGTAAGGGCAGGAACTCAAGCAGGGAAGGAACCTGGAGGCAGGAGCTGATGCAGGAGGTCATGGAGAGGTGCTGCTTACTGGCTTACTTCTCATGGCTTGTCCAGTCAGCTTTCTTATAGGCCCTAGGAGTGGCCCCACCCACCGTGGGTTCAGACCTCCCCATAAATCACTCAAGAAAATGCTGTTCAGACTTGCCTACAGCCCAATTTTATGGGGTCACTTCTCTCAATTGAGGCTCCCTCCTCTCTGGTGATTCTAGCTTGTATCAAATTGACATAAAACTAGCTAGTTTTATGACAAGCCATGTCATGCTCTAGTCACCATGACTTCCCCATTGTCACCATGGTAAACTTGTACCCTAGTACTGTGAACTAAATAAACCTCACTTTGAGATACTCCTTGTCAGGATTTTGGTTAAAGCAGTCAGAAATGTAACTAACACAGAAGATACTCATTGGCTATTACCTATTCAAGAAGACACTGTAATCCAAGTGTTGTCTTACCCCTTTTCTCTCCTTATCTGAAAATTCACTCCTTCAGTATCTGTATCAGGATGGTGTTAACAGCTATAACGTATCAACCTGAAAACATGCAGTGGCCATGGTATTCCAGGAGCTTATCTCTTATCTGTGTGCCAGTGAAGCATAGCTGCTCCCCCATATTTTCTGGGGGTTACAATCCTTGATATAGAGACTTGGGACCCAGATGCTGTCTTCTCCTGGTCTTGCCACTTTTAGCATCAAGCCTGTGGGCAGGGAAAGGTATACAAACATGACCTCTTCTTCTAAGCCTTCATTTAGGCATGGATATATTTCTTTGCCTCTATGTTTTTGGTGAGTGCTAGTTTCATGGTCATGTAATGGAGATAAAGGATCAAGACCCTACTTGATGAAAAGCCATTTTGCAGGGACAATTCTCAACCACATGAAAATGAGTACATTATCTCTGCTGTCTAAGTTTAAGAGTATAAGGTATCCATTCTATATTTTAGAAAAAGAATTAAAGTGAGCCTGGAAATTGCAAACCAGAGAGAGAAAGCCCTAAAAGTGAGCTAGTCTCTGATACCAAACACTACAAATCAAGTTCAGATGACATAGAATTGCCTTGCCTGGGCCACAGGGAGGTTATATCCTATTGCTTAGGCTATAGCTGAATAAAACAAACAGCACACACACGTGTTCCACACATTGTCTTGTTTATGATATGTGTTTAGGTATCTGTTTACTCTGCCTTGATGATGAGGCTGTTACACTGCCTCCACCTGCATTCCATTTCCAAACCTCTTTCCAGATTTAGCTGTCCTTGTGCCTCAGTATTGCACTGGAAGAGATCTCATTCCTCTCTCTCGCTACACCTCATGGATTCCTTCCCTCCAGTGCCTTCGTGTTCCTTTTCTCCTCAGGTAGAGCTCCTGCTTTGTTACAATTTAGTCACCTCTACCTTCTCTAAGAAAGTGACTCTGATGTTCCCAGGAAGAATATATTACCCTACCTGTTACTCATCCAGCAATGTGACTTCATGGTCTACTCCTCTGTTGCCCCTAACTGCTCATAAACTTCGCGGTGCAATGGACAGTTCTCATTGAAAATCATTTGGACAGTCCTTCACAAACACCATCTGCTTCCCATTTAGGGATGAATGCATTGGGTATTGCTGGTCAGCTCAGCTGTTTATTTTCTGGGGCATAAATTGGTCATCTGTGGCTTGATGGAACAGCTGCTAGCAAAGTGGACCCTCCTCTACAGATATTAGAGGGTTGGTCAGGAGTGCTGGTGAACACAGCCCCTATGTTCTAGTTCAATGTTCCTCATGATGTATTGCATTTAGAAATTATGAGATGATCTTGTTAAAATGAAGACTCTGACTTTGAAGTTTCTGAGGTGGGAACCATGACTGCGCATTTTCAGTGAGCCCCCAGCTGCTGTGGATCACATGTCCCACAGCAAGGACCGCACGCTTTGTGAAGGGTGTGCTTCAACATAACTCACAAGTTGTTCTTTGTATGTGACCCATTGTTGCTCTGCTGCTAGTTTATAATCACAGCTGCTCTTACTGGAGATGTTTTCATTAAAAAGGCAAATTCAGTCCATCTGGTTTCTGTTTCATTATCCTTCAACAGACTAGTGAGAATAATAAGAGTCCTAATAATGACAAAATTTATTAATAACTTATTATTAGCTAGAGAGCACTAGCTCCTCCTACCCTGCCAGTAGCACTATGGTTACTATTCCCATTTTACACAGAATGAACCTGCATTGAGGAATCTCAAGAACATTTCTAGGAAATACAATAGTGAGCACAAGAACTGAGCTTTGAACATATCTATGAGATTTGAAATACTGGAGTATTTACTCCCTCCTGCTTCAGTTGTTCCTCCTCTCTTGTTCCTTTAATTTATTCCATTCCATATGTTCCCCCTCTCTCTCTTTCTGTGTGTGTTCCTCTCCCTCTCTCAAACAGACATAGACACACACACACACACACACACACACACACACACTTATCTCAACCCCACTCCAGTAAACACAGCCTTAGACAGATGCTTGAGAAGTTTCTGCCAGATGTCTTGTGTCAAGGTAGAATAAATATCTGTGTAGATATTTCTTCTTCACCAGATGCCATGTGCTCTCTCTCTCTCTCTCTCTCTCTCTCTCTCTCTCTCTCTCTCTCTCTCTCTCCCCCCCCCCTACATAATTTCATTGCAAACTGTAATCATCTCCTGCAGGCTTCATGGACCTTTCTTACCTTTTCTCATCAAGGTTGAGAAACCTATTGGCTATGTTATGCAGAACAATTGCCTCCTAGGCTGATCACCTCATCCTTGAATGTCCTCATACTCTAAATCACATGTGGAGTACCTATTTCTCTGGAAATATTCCCTACCTAGTAGGTGTCATTCAACATTAAACCTTTCCTTGGTGGTAAAGGTTAACTTCCTCAAATGTTTAATTTGAAGTCTTGTGTAGAAAAACACCTGAAGCTTCAGGATGGCTTTCATTGTTTGTCTTGGTAATAAACCCTCAGCTTATTCTGATTTTAAATTAAGATAATAATGCTAACAGTAAAAAAGAAAACAGTCTAGCTAATATTATGCAAATTTACCTTGTGTGATATGTACAAGGTACAAGTGAAACAAAAAACCTTGTATTTACTCTTGCATCCAATTCCAACATATGCCATTAGGCATATGCAAATTTTCTGAAATTTGAAAATGCCTGAAACCTCAAATTCTCAAGTACTTTTTTTATAAGGATACTCAACTCTGAGAACCTTTTACATTTCGGCGTATATACTTATCAGCATTGCACTTCTTATAACGTTTTATTTATTTGTTTTGTGTGTCTGTCTGAGTGTAAGCTTGAGTGTGCATGCTGGTGAGTGTGTTGAGGTCAGAAGAGAGCATCAGATCCTTCCAGGCTAGAGTTATAGGGTAATGTAGAATGCAGGCTTGTTCCATGGGTGCTGGAACATGAACTTATGATTGTACAGCAAATATTTTTAACTGTGGTGCCATCTCCCAGCCCAGTAATGCATTCTCATGTATGTATATGTACGATTACTGTTGCTAGTATCTTGCAATGATTCAGAGAAAAACCTGGGAAGCCATGAATGGGCTAGCTGTGCAGATGTGAGTTGTGTTCAGATCCAGTGCAGCTCAGAGCTCTGGAGATGATGCACTGGAGAAGATGGAACTTGGATTTCAACCCTGTGATTTGCTGCTTGAGATATTTTGGGTTTAGTGTTAACTTCTCCAACTTCTACTTCTTCATCACCCAAATAGGGAAACGCATACGTGATTCTTCCCCTGAAAGAAATAAATATAGGAAAAGTATCTAAACCTTGGTGCATGCTAGAGTAGTCAGTCTAGTCAGTGTGAATGGCAGATGACTTCCTAAGCCATGGCAGGTAGTCAATCCTAAGTAAAGGAATGGGTAGAGAGAGCATCAATCACTATTCTTCATGGAGCTGTGAAACTTCAATGCATGCAAATTTAATTTCAGACTTCTCACAGCATATGCTTTGTAGATTGAGTCCTTACGGCTGCCTTCTGGTTTGGTGTTGGAATGAGTATCTGTTCTTCTAAGTCCCAGCCTTTGAAATGAGATTTTGAGTAAGTGACACTCCTCCCCTCAATGTGGGCTTAGGGATTAAACATGGATGTCTGTATGGCAGGCATCTTCAATGGATACACAATCTTTTTTAGGCCCAAATTTGTTTACCACCTGACCATACCTCCTCATACTTCAGATGAATGGATGCGTGTCCTCTGGCTTCCGTCAATGAGTGCTCCATCTCCTGCAGGCCCGATACCTCTGGAATCTCTCACTATCATACTTAATGTTACATGCTCTCCTTCGCGGAGTCATCCTCAACATGCCCAGTTGCTTTCATTTGACATGCCCTTTGCTTGCTCTTTGATTGTCTCTGTTGAAATTCCCTTTAGTTTTGACATGTAGATCAAGAGTTTGCTCCCTTTGAAGTACTACTTGGAGCATGGAGATCATTATGGCACTTCTTGTCATAGACCATAGAAAACTTTTATTTGAGCTATTTGCATATCTGAGTATCTTTTGAATAAGGGCTTCCTAAAAAAGAGATATACCTTGCTTATCGCTGTAATCTAGCTCAGTGTCTAGGGTGGAATAAGTCACTTAAACTAGTTGCTGAATAAGTTTTTAAATAATCCCTACTAATAGATGAGGTACCAGGAGCATCATGTGGAGACATTTCAATGAACAGTGCCACAATATCATCTAAGCAGGCTGATTACAGACAGTGTGAAGACATCAGTCACCTGGGGCAAAACAGGTAGTGGAAGAACAGGCTGCTTCTTCCTGCAACACTGTGGGGCCATTGATAGGTGCTGCTCACCTAACCTTTGTTTTCCAAGTTCATACCTTTTTGTGAATAAACACCTGGTGGCCAAATATTAAAGAGCTAGAACACTGCAAGTTTCAAAGTACATTACCATCCAACTTGGAGGATGAGGCCAGTTTTGAAGTCTAAATAGGGCTTTCTATTTTGTTCTTCTAAATTTGAAAGGGGTCACATACCTTGTAGAGTCTGTAGAGCATGTGAGTTTACCTAGCCTGGTCATGGTGGCTGGATTACTCCCATCTGCCAGAAGGGTCTTTCCTCACTTGTTAGGCTCAAGAAAAAAGAGTATTGCTCCAATATTCTCTGAGGCCGCAGGAGCTAAGAATCTCATTGCTCATTATCCAAGGCATAATCATGGAAGGAAAGGAAAGTTGTTGTGAGAAAATACCTAACAAATAAAATTCTACGAACAAAGAGGTTTTTTTTGGCTCATGGGTTGAAAGTAATACTGTCCATGGTAGTTGGGAAGGCATAGAGGTAGGAGTGAAAAGGCTGATCATGTTTCATTTGTAATGAGCAGCAAAGACAGACAGACAGACAGACAGATAGACAGATGACAGATAGAACTATTGACTTCTTTTCCCCCATTCTCATGTAGTCTGAGACACCAACTCATGGGGTGGTGCTACTCAAATTCAGGCTGAGTTTTCCTTCTTCAGTTAACCTCTCTGAAAATATCCTTACAGAAATGCCTGAAAATGTGTCTCCTAGGTGATTCCAAATCCAGTTAAGCTGACAGTGAAGATTTCATCATAGGCTTATTCTTACTGACAAATATGTATGGATGGTGATGACTACCGAACAAAGGACCACTAATTTACTTCCTACCATAGGAAATTGTGAGGAAATTAAAATATATCAATCAGTTTATTTTGAAGGACACAGTAAAGTCATTGGCTGTCAAATTTGGGGACTGGACTTTTTTTTCCCTACAAGTTAATTTACTTTAATTTTTACTTGTTGGTTTGGAGTGGTGCTTATCTACTATTAGAAGAGGTAAAATTTAACCATCCTGTCAAGTTTTATTAAGTCACTTAATTCAATATACACTTATTGTGAAGTTATTCTGTGCCTAGCACTGTAGTTTTAAGTGCTGATCACTTGGAAATTCAAATGTAAACCAGAGAGCTTCAGTGTGATCAGCTCTTTCAAACAGAGAAGCAGTTCAAGAAAGTGAAAAATTTTGGATATTGAGTGTATTAGATACTCTCTTCAGTGAAGGATATTAAATGGTGAAGATTGTGAAAAGAGTGACAGTGAGGGATTATCTGTATTGGATTGGTGTTTGGGCATGTCTGTGGAAGAGTCCCTTAACTGAGTTAATTGATACTAGAAGACCCAGTTCATTGTGAGTGGCACCATTTCCTAGGCTGGAATGTACACGTCCTGAACTGTATAAGAGTGGAGAATCGACTCCCTCTTGCATACAAGCGAGTAAGCAAGGAGGTCTGCATGTAATCATTTCTCTCTGTTCTTGAGATGCAACATGTGAGCAGTCAAGCTCTTGTCATGACTCCCCCTACAGTAATAATGGAATGCAACAGGAAATTGTGAGCTAAAATAATTTCTCTCTTTTTATGGGTATTCTATTCCAGCAAGAGAAAGGAACCAAGACAAAGACTCAGCTCTGGAGGCAGAGACAGAGCACACACTCGAGGAAATCAGTAAAATAAGAAAAAGTTGTGAGTATCCTGACAGAAACAAATGGGGCTCTGGGGAAATATTAATGAGATGACTATAATAGGAAGCCCTTAAAGTCTTATAACAAGATGATAAATAGGCTAATTCTGAAGGCTGAGATGAAGGGAGGGTATCAGAGTGCTTTAAAACAGGAAACCCAAGACATACAACTGAGGTAGGAGTGTATGTGGGCCAGGGACAAGGGGTGCTGAGTCTACATTTGACTAAAACAGAACATATTAGCTATCCCTGTGGCCAACATTACAGGGTCACTTGCAAATCCTGTATGGTACTAACTATTGCTACTGCAATGCATTATTATTGACTTATCAGATGAGGACCATATATTTATTTTCTTACAGGTTTGGAAATCATCTGAAATGGGTGGCATTATGTTTAAGCCAAAAATCAAGGAGCAGTTGGTTGCCTCTGTGGGGCTCTGGGAGAAGAATCCACTTCTAACCCTTTTCTGTATGCATCTATTCCTTGACTTGTGGCTTTTTCCTTCCAACCTTAAAGCCCACCTCTGTTATTGTGACACTTTATTGTCTGTGGAAAAATCTCCCACAACCATCTATTAGCAGGCCACTGGGATATGTTTAGATACCACGCAAGTAATCCAGGATAATACCTTGCTTCAAGATTACTAATCACAGATATAATGCCAGCTCTCTATATAAGTAATGTTCACAGGTTCCAGGGATTAGAACAGAGGTGTCGGTGTGAGGGAGAAGGGAGATGTTCATGCCCGCCCCCACCACATGCTGATTCCACCTGTGGCTTCTGTGAATGAAAGGTGTCTGGACTTGGTTTTATTTACATTTTGTGGACAGTGCCTTCCTGCAATGGGTCTGTGCTTTACATTTTGCTTTGTGTCCTGTAGTTCTGTAATCCATGGCACACAATTCACGTGCAGTCCACAAGAGCAGAGGAAGCTGAGATGCCTTAGACCTGTCATCAAAAGGAGGTGGCAACTGGTGGATAAATGCTCTTCTGTGCTTGTCTGTGTGAGGTTGGAGAATTCTAAGTCAGTCTATGACCAGCATTCCAAGGAAACTGAGCCCTGGGTGTTCAAGGCAGTACTGATTTTGTACCATTTTATAAATTTCTCATCCTTTCCTATTTCATTCACCCTGGTCTCACCCCCCACTTGTCCTATAGTAAGAGCCCCTGAATAATCAACCTTCTGCTTAGTCCTTAGCTTCAGGTTCTGCTTTTTGTGAGCACTGGTAATTCTCCTAGAAAGCAAATCCTCAGGGGTCACTTTCTATGCTATCAGGTAGAGTGTGGATGATACATAGCAGGCACAGAACCAAAATTACTAAACACTTCAGTAGGGATGAGTGAGTTCAAATGAAAATGAACCATTACATTGTGGTTATGTAATGGTGCTAATGCTGAATGCCCTGGGGCAATGGCAAACTGTTAGGATTGAGAAACTGGCTCCTTTGGAAGCTTTAAAAATTAAAATGAGCTAGGCATGGTGGATTCAGAAATTTGAATTAAGAGAAATTTTATGAGCTTTAGGCCAGCCAGTGCTACTAAGTTTGCTGAAAGCTTTGGTTTCATAAAGAGGGACTGCCTTAAAGCAAAACAAAACTAAACAACCCCTCCCCAAACAAAAACAAGGTAAAGTAAAATAGTCAAGCCATGGTAGTCTTAGATCAACTCATGGCCCAGGGTTTAATCAAAAGATACTACTTTTTCTTCATCAATTTATCCATTCATCCACTCCACATGTTGATCACAGCCCCATCTCCTCTCTCTCCTCCCAGCTCCACTCCAACAAGTTTCTCCCTCCCATGAACCCCTCCCTGACTCTCCAGAGAAGGGGAAGCCTCGCCAGGATACCATCCAACTCTGGGACATCCAGCTGCAGCAGGACTAAGCATATCCTCTCCCACTGAGTCCCAACAAGGCAGTCTAGCTAGGGGAAGAGGATCCAATGGCAGGCAATAGAGACAGAGATAGCCCTTGCTTCAAATGTCAGGGGATACATAAGAAGACCAAGTAGCAGGAAGGCTGTGTAGAAAGTCAAGCCAGGGATCAGTCATAAAGATAACACAGGTGCCACTGAAACTGAGCTTACAGTCTCTAGAATTTTCTTATGTCAAACTTAGGGACCCAACATTTGACTGTCTCAGTAGAGTAGAACCCCAGAATTCCCTGTATCTTCTATCATGGTAGAAGCAAGATGCTTCACTGTGATAGAGGAAAGGAGCTGCCTCTGTCTGGAGTCCTGTGAAGGAGCTTTGTCGGAGGCAGGTGGCTTGGAACATGGTTGCTGTCCTTTTGGAGATGCACACCATTTCTCTTTGCTAGCTTTACAACAATACAGTCAGGATGTGGGGCATCTCATCAGGGAGTGCACAGCCTTGAAGTCTAATTGCAGCAGCACGGTTCAGTGGCTGTAGAATTGCAGTCTCAGGATGATATATAGTTCTGGAATCAAAGCAACATGAGAGAATGGCCTTGGTGTGTTAAGCTAAGGAACATAAAGCATGAGGCTAGACAGGAAGAAACGTGTTAATGCAGGGGCACTTCCTGTGATGCCAGATGTGATGGCAAGCAAGGATGTCTTTGGATCTAGTCCTACCCTTCTGTCTCCTGTATCTGGAGACAAAGATGGAATAATGGATAAAGATGCTATAAGAACAATAGCAGAAATAATGAGGGCAGAGGGAGAGATGGGGAGGAAGAAGGGGGGGTGAGATTAGACAGAATAGCTTGAATGAGACCATTGAGTATATTACATACTGGTGCTCCTTACGAATGTGGATGTAGCATGCTCTTCATTTAGTATGAAAGGAATACATACTACACTACATAAGGTAGAATGGAGACTGCAAAATTCAGTGACATTTGAATTTTGAATGGCATGACAGAAATTATTATTGCTAATGGTGCCTAGGACTTGAACAGAACATATTCTAAAATAATCATATCTAGCCTTCAGGTTCAGCTAGTAGGGTCAGATGGGTGGAGAGCCAGCTAACAGGAATTTTGGACTTATACTATCCAGGCAATGACTAGGAGACCATGTTGTCCCTAAGGGTACCAGTGATGTGAAACCTGCTTACAGCGTGTAACATGATCTGAATTACTGGAAAAATATTCAGGAGCTGAAATAACACACTGTGATAAAAAAAAAGTCCATTGGAGGACTGTGAAAGGCAGCCCGGTTCCTGGTTGTGTAAAGGCTAGAAACCCTGGTGACCCTGAAGGGACAGAAGGTATTTTGTCCCACTCCTGGGCAACCAGCTCCTGTCGTATAGCTACAGCTTCCCGCAGCCCTCCATAGATCTGTGGCTATCAGTTACATAAGGACAATGCTCCAACCCCCCCCCCCCCCCCCCCAAAGATAGAGGATATCACCTGTGGTCACATAGCCTCAAGACAGATCTCCATTTTTAATGAAGTACCAAAAGACCTGGAGGAGACTTAGCCAATAAACTCTCCTTCCCAGACACTCCTCCCTGCAAAAGGTATTTAACATCAGGCCCACCCTGAGAAGTGGGGTATGGTTTTACTCATCTACTTTCCACCATGACAATAAATGCCTTAAAACCAAACCATGGACTGTCTCTTTTCATTGGGATTTGCCATGTGGGGAGCCGTGGAGAAGGCCTTCGCTTAAAGAGCCACTGCCTAACCTCCTGCAGAAGGCTTCTCTATACTCCCAGCCATGGCCGCCAAGCCAAACCCAAGCCTGCTGCCTGCTGACAAGCCAAGGACTATCCCCGCAGGATCCATCTAGAGAGGCTAGATCCAGCCGTTGGGCCCCACTCCGATCTCAGCTCTTCCACTGCTCCCAGCAGACAGATGTCTGGGTGCCCAAGAGCCTGAGAACCAAATGGCCCTGGCCTCCCTACAGGCCCAGGGATCCCAGAGCCAGCTCTGATTTTCCCAGCGCCTCAGACTTTGCTCTCTTATTCCAGCAGTGGTGTCCCGTGACTTCCCCATAACCTGTCCGGTGGTCAAAACTCCCTTGTCAAGCCTCCCTTCATCCTGATTCCCTGAGCAGCTGTAGCCCTGTGGCAGAGCAGACATGGGATCCCACTAACCTTACTGTCTGTGGTCTGTCCCTTGTTTCCAGATCTGAGACCATTCTCTGGCCCTGAGCTCATTTGGAGGCAGAATGTAGTCACACTTGCCTCCATATGTTCCCATCAAAATTGCTGTTGGTAACAGGGCTATATCTTTCAAATGCCTTCCCTGTAGAAGAGCAAAACACAGTCTAGCGGGGAACATGAAGAGGAAGGTGAGATTCTCGTGGACTGCTGCCGTGCTGTACCCGGCTGTTAGGTGACAGTGGCATCTTCCTCCCAGCAGTAAGACAGTAGGATGCTTGCCCATTTCCACTGTGTGTGGGAGAGCTGAGCTTGAGATATCCTTGTATTACTCTACAGACTTCTTCCCAGACTGCCAGTGTGAGCCTTTGGAAACAGTATAGGGTATGGACTCTACATATACTGGTCTGTCCTTTACAGAATTAAAAATACTTTACTGCCCATCCTGTCTCTTTAAAGCATTGCTCTCATACTGTGGCTATAATGTTCATAGTTTGAGACATGATGGGAAAGCTGGCACACATTTCTTTTTCTTTCCTCATAATTTCATGGACAGAAAATTCATTATTAGTGTACATTTTTACAACTTCAGCATATAATTTCTTTCTCTCTTTATTAGGTCAAGAATTCTTACCTTCTCACTTAGGGAAGGACTTTACGGATTCTCTTGGGTGTATATCAATCACCAGCATCAGTACTTTTATAACTAAGATCATTGTTAAGCAAAGTATCACTTGAATTCAAGCACTGGAATATAATTATCTGCTGAAAAGATAATTAAAAGCTAATAGACTTGGAGCATATACATTGTGGCTCCATTGAACAACATGAAGATTCCTGTACTTGGAGGGCTGGAGACAGAATGCCACAAAATTTCATCTGACCACTGACCCTGATTACGCATAATTTAAATGTTATGAATTGTTTGTTTGGGGACGTTCTTTTATTTAATATTTTTGAAGCCTAGTTGACCATGTGAGCATAGGAAGTAAAGTCGTGAATGAAGAGGTGGATCATTATACATTTATAATCAGAGCTTGAAGGTTTGGGTCCCTGATGGAGCAAGAGTAGACTATATACCAGAAAACCTGTGGAATAGGCTGTTAGAGAGACTTCTTGCAGCACATGCCCCAAATAAGACACTTTCTGTCTCTTTGTGATGCTTGAGGTGTCAGAAACAGATATGAACTTGAGAACTATGTAGATAAAAGGTTCTTTGTGGATACTCCTGTCTTTTTTCGGCCACCCCACTTGCTTTACCAACATGTAGATTTTGCTTGTAGTCTATTTAGGATATAGGGTCTGTACTGTTATTTGCTGATATTGCAACCTCTTAGAACTCTGGGCATATAGGTGTTCAGCAAGTATTTGGGGAGAAATAACTTATGCAAATATTGCTTGATTGTCTGATTTTTTTCTTACTGTAAATTTCTAAAAACATACAAGTTATTGAATTACTTTAGAGTATAAATCTCATTTTGATAAGTTAATTTGAATATGTTATGTGCCTAGGTCTGATCTAGATGTTCAGGATAATATCTGATCATCTAGGCAACTGAACAGTCAAAATTCCCCAACTTTTGGTCTGTATTCTAGACTGGCAGTGAAGTGTTAGTACATGTGTACTAAGGTGTCAAAATCCAAAAGGCCTGTCACATCTAAAACATGTCCTTCTGTTCTGATTTGTGCTTCAACCAGAACTTCTAGCAACTGCTTATTTCTCTGACTTTTCAAATATATTCTAGTTGGATAGCTATAAGAATTGCAACTTAGTTTTTTATTGTTTATAAAGTTAGACATTCATTAGATAATACCCTGAGTAGTAATCATTTTCCAATTAGGGATTTATCTGTTTGAAAAAAATCACTTTAAATACAGGTATTAAATATTAGCATAAAGAATTTATCATCTATGTTTTAGTTGGTTTTATTACTGCCCTTTAAATTTTGCAGGCATTTCTGTTACATAGACAGTTACTTGTATTTTGAGACTGGATATCCTTCACTGTCCTAATTTGTGGCTGCTTCTGTTGCTTTTATGCTGAGAAATTCTGTCTTCTTTTGTAGAGCAATAAATTCTGCCACTTTGCACCTACTTTCTCTACATGCCTCAGTCATTAATCTAAACAGGAATTGTTTTGGTGTGTGGTGGTGAAATCTAATCTTAGAGGTTTTTTTTTTTTTTTTAAAGAAAAAATTTTTACACCATGTCTTAAATAATTCATAGCTTAAATAATCCACAGATACTTGTTATACATCCTTTATAGATAACAATTTTTTTAAAAAAATTTATTGGATATTTTCTTTATTTACATTTCAAATGTTATCCCCTTTCCCAGTTTTCCTCCCTCCCGGAAACACCCTATCACATCCTCCCTCCCCCTGCTTCTATGAGGGTATTCCTCCACCCACCCACTCCCACCTCCCAGCCCTCGATTCCCCTACACTGGGGCATCTATCGAACCTTCATAGAACCAAGGACCTCTTCTTCCATTGATGCATGACAAAGCCATCCTCTGCTACATATGCAGCTGGAGCCATGTGTACTCCTTTGTTGATGGCTTAGTCCCTAGGAGTTCTGGGGGATTTGGTTGGTTGATATTATTGTTATTTTTATGGGGTTGCAAACCCCTTCAACTCCTTCAGTCCCTTCTCTAACTCCTCTATTAGGGACCCTGCGTTCAGCCCAATGGTTGGCTGTGAACATCTGCCTCTGTATTTGTAAGACTCTGGCAGGGCCTCTCAGGCGACATCCATATCAGTCTCCTTTCAGAATGCACTTCTTGGCACCCACAATAGTGTCTGGGTTTGGTAACTGAATATGGGATGAATCCCCAGGTGGGACAGTTTCTGGGTGGCCTTTCTTCAGTCTCTGCTCTATACTTTATCTCCTGTGTGTAATAGATAGCAATTCTTATAAGTACAGGAGAGTCTGTTTCTGAACTACATGCATTATTTCATTGACGTTGTCTAGATGAATTACTTATATGCAAATTGACTTAAAATATTGTTTTTATTAAGTTACAACTATACTATAAACTTATATGTATGTGTTCACACATCTATACATGTTCATGAGTGTGTAAGTGTATGTGTATGTGTGTGTATGCATTTGTGTAGGCAAGGGGACAATCTGGAGTGTTAATCCTTAGATACCATCCCCATTTATTTTGAGACAGGGTCTTTCTCTCACTGGCCTGGAGCCCAATGTGAGGCTAGCTGGCTAGCACACTCCAGAAATATTCCTGTCTCTACTTGCTAAAACCTGGAGTCAAAGAGTTCACCACCATGACTGACTTTTTTTTTGTCTTTTTTTTAAAATTTGCATGCTTGAGATTGAACTCAGGTGAGAACTTTACAGATTTCATGATTTCCTCAGCTCAAATTCAGTTTGTAGAAGTATACAAAGGTAGTTCCCTATATTGTACCTTTACTACATTCTAACAGAACATTTTCATCATTTTCTCAAAGAAGCTCTATCTCCATTGGCAGTTCTGCCCTCTTCCCTCTTCTCCTACCACTGAGAGTTCCTAATTTTCTCTTCCTGTCCATGGGTTTGCATCTTCTGAAATCATATAGCAGATGACTCTTCTTTCAAACTTCTTTCACTTGATAATAACATTTGAGTGTTCAAGTGTACAGAGACAGGTATCACCTTCTTTCCTTTTCCTGCTGTCTCTGAGATGATCTTACTCTATAACATAGGCTGGCCCAAAACTCTCTCCATAGTTCAGCATGGCCACAATCTTTTGGCAAGCCTTCTTCCCAACTCTCTTAAGTGCTCGATTGCAAGCATGAGCTTATCACGTCTGGCAACTTCATTTCCTTTTATTGCCAGATAATATTTATTCTATGAACTCATTTCATTTTGGACATCCATTTATCAGCTAATGGGCATTTGAGTTGTTCTTTTGTGCTATTATGAATAATGGAGCTATTATATTAGTGTGCAAATCTGAGTGGACAGTGTTCAGTTTCTATTTGGTAATATACCTAGGCATGAGTAGCTAGCTCATTGAAGCCTGCTAACACCTTTCCCAAGCACTTTATACACCTTTACATTCTCAACTGCAGTGTGTAAGGGCTAATCATTATTTTAAAGTGTTCTGGGGGCCAGTAAGGTAGCTCAGGGAGTAAAGGCACCTGTTCCCAAGTCAGGCCACATATGTTTGATCCCCAGAACCCACGTGGTGGAAGGAGAAAGCTGACTCCTAAATATTACCCTCTAACGTGTGTGCTGCAATGTACCTGTCACACATATCACACACACACACACACACACACACACACACACACACACACGCACACGCACACGCACACGCACGCGCACGCACACGCGCGCACATACGCACACAGCATAAATACAGAACAAAGTCTTCTGTATAGCTACATAGCATCTTTTATAAAGTTTTTTTCCCTGCAATTAATCATTTTTGGCATTTTTATGATACTTCAATATATCATTGTACTCTTTCTATATAGCAAATGAAGATATTTTCTTAGCTTATCGGAAATTAAGTATTCAAAGTTTTTTTATTTTGAATTGTTGTTTGTCTTATAATTTAGGCAGTGTATGTGTTTTCCCTCTCTTAAAATTTAAACAACTTCCAATTATTTTCCACTTTCTATTATACTCAAATAATTTAGGGGGCTGTATTTATTTCCCAGGGGTGGCTTCATATGACGTAATTTAGAGGTTTGCTTAACATACAGTTTATGTGGAACAAAACTGTATATGTTTGGCACAGTGGCAGACCATTATAAGACCACTATCAAAAGTTGACCCTCAGAGCTCCCAGGGACCCAACCACCAATCAAGGACTATACATGGTGGGACTGAATGTTCTGGCAGCATGTGTATAGTAGAGGATTGCAAAGTTGATCATCAATAGGAGAAGAGGTCCTTGGCTCTATGAAGGTTCTGTGCCCCAGTGTAGGGGAATGCCAGGGCCAATAAGTGGGAGAGGGTGGGGTGGCAGGCATGGGGAGGGGGGAGGCAACAGAAGTTTGTTCTTGTTGTTTTTGTTTGTTTGTTTGTTTGTTTGTTTTTTGGAGGGGAAACTGGGAAATGAGAAATTTACATGTAAATAAAGAAAATACCTAATTAAAAAAAAAGTTGACCCTTCATATCTCTCTAAACTAAAGTTTGTGAATAAACTATTTGGGCTTTCTTTAAATGAATCATTTTTATTACTCCAGTAATTACTAAGGTAAACAAGCATATTTCTAAGTACTTCCTGTTATTTCAGTTCAGGGCATGTTTCTGAACTGAGCACTGAGGGATGCTCTGCGCCCTGCTGCATATTATCTTCTTCTTCCTCCTCTTTTAGCATTCCATGACTGTTCCTTTTCTTGTCATCTGGAGTTAGCACTGCTGATGATTTAATACTTGTCTTATATATGTACTTCCCCCCCCATTGTTCTAATTTATTATTCCTGTCTGTGCCTATTCTCAGGTTAAATCTATAGCTTGTCTCCACCTTGTTGACTTTCTTGCAGTGTCATTTCCACTTCGCTCTCCTGCAGGGCTGCTCTTAGTTGTTCTTTCCGTCTCACTGAAGGTTTTATTGATTAGAGTTCATTTTTCTTCTTTTCTGGAAAGCATTATAATGGCACTTTATTTTTGAAAAGAGTTTCACTTTGTATATGATCGACGAAACAAAGCAGACATGAAGTAGTTTTCTTTTGCTGCACGGACTATCAGATGATGAGAAACTTTAAGACTTATCCCAGCATACAGATTGTTTCCCAATGTTCTGTAAGTTGTTTGTGTGGGTCTTTGGACCCAGCAAGGATTGGCTGGTGCAAATGAGCCAAGCTTCTCTGGGAGTCCAGCTAAGACTACGGTTTCCCATTCTCAGTTGTGCTAGTACAAAGTCCTACTTAGAGCAGTCCCAAGGTTTCACAGAAAAACAAGAGAGGGCAGGTCCAAATACACATGTTCTTTCTTAACCTAGGTATGAATCCCATTTGCTAAGACCTCCTTGGTCAAAGTTCAGTGCTGACTTTGATATAGGGAAGCAGTGAAAAGGATCAAATGTGGAAAATAACATGTGACCATGTTTTCAACTCCATATGCTTAATGTTATCTCTATTTCTGAAGATAAGTAGCATTGAGAGACATTTTCCCTCCAACACACTGAGTTAAACCATCCATGGTCTCCTTGGGTGGGCTTTCCCTATTGGTTCTAGGATATTTGAATGTTTTCTGATGAGAAAGATGTTTCTCAGTGTTGTATGTCTACCTGGTGTTTGTTGTATCATGACATGGTGCTGCTTAGCAAGCCCTATGACTTCTACTTTTCTCATTCCCCATCTGTCTGCTGGCAGCCTAAGTTCCTTGACTAAGAGAGGCAGGGTCATAGGCATCACATGTGATTTCAATACACATTAATTAAAGTTAATACAAATCATGAATGTCTCTAAGTAGTTGATTCTGCTCTTTGGATTACAAAAAAAAGTTTTGGAATTTTACTGTGTCTTTAAGAAGATTGATTTATTGAGAATTTCAGATGAGTATTTTGATCATATTCACTCTCTGTTCCTCCCTTTTTCACCTCCCAGATCTGTCCCATACCCCTACACTCCCAACTTAGTGTCCTATTTAAAGAACAAAACAAAGCAGAGCAAAAACAATTGAGTCCACATTGCATGGCTCATAAACTCCCGGGTTTGTCACCTTCTTTTCAAACATGATTCACCAACAAGGCATCTTACTCTTAAAGACAACGGAGTTGCCCTCCCCTGGCAGCTAGCTATCAATTGCTGATAGATTCACAGCTAAGGGTTGGGACTTAGTGATAACCCACACCTAAGCTGGGATTTCTGTCTGGCTTGATCTTGCACAGATCTTGTCCATGCCATCACATCTATGGGTTACTATGGGCAGCCATTTTTTGTTGTCATCTTCTACTGAGTTTGGCTCTTGCACTCTTTTTAC
Source organism: Montemys delectorum (assembly GCA_019843815.1). Classification (NCBI taxonomy): domain Eukaryota; kingdom Metazoa; phylum Chordata; class Mammalia; order Rodentia; family Muridae; genus Montemys; species Montemys delectorum. The sequence continues at coordinate 25,524 of JADRCD010231798.1, read as the reverse complement.
CTCCTCATTTATTATGATCTCTGAACTCCAAGGGAGTGATATCAAATACCTCATTTAATCTGAGCACTCTATAGTCTATTATCTGTACCTTGACCAGTTGTATTTCTTTGTTAACTGACACCTGTGAAAAGCAATTTCTCTGATGAGGGCTCAAAGATGCACTAATTTGGTGTATAATAATAAATCATAAGGAATTGGTTTTAAACTGTGTCAATTTAGCAGAGTTATAGCAGTAGATTCTCCTGAAGGGCCAATGGCATATGTAGCTAAAGGATTTTGGCTCCAACAAGAGTGCTAAGCTTGTGTTTTGTCTTTGGAGTCTTTTAAATCCAACCATAAATTGACCAGTTATTCCCATAATATATATACTACTGTTGTAGTAGTGAGCATGTTTTACAAGGCCAGTCATTTTTGTACCTTCCAAGGTTCAGAGTCAGGTAAGATTAGTGATTCTTTTTGTTCCCCAGGCAGATGTACCTTGCAGTGCTATGAAAACTAGCCAGTAGAGCTGAAACTTCCAAGTCAATAACAGCTTGTTCTTCTATGTTGTATAATTCAAATGTGTGATGCCTTCCTAGATATGCTGCTGTCATCAAGTACTCAAAGGATTCACCAAGAACAACAGCAAAAGCTTGTGATGCTTTGAGGGTCTGTGGGACCTGACTCCAGAAGAGATAGCCTTCAAATGAGTGACATTTTAGCAAAGCTGTAACTCACAAAACCCAAAGAGGATGGGCATCCATTGCCAAAATAGAAATTTTACCACTGGATAGGAGCTTCACAGAGATGCTGTAAGACTGTAACAGAAGGCTCACAGGCCTGACAGGGAGCAAACTCCCTGGCTTTAGATGTATCAGCACTGACTCTAGAGAGATTCAAATATCAGCAAGGTAGATAGATAGATGGTTGTCAAGTTACTTAACTTGTAATTCCATTTTTTCTTTTAAAACAAAACATTTGACAAATATCTTTTATTTTAATATTTCATACAAAGAAAGAAATCATTTTTGAACTTCTACCACTGATAACACTTTACTGAGACTAAGATACTTGAGTGAACATTTTATTTATTTGGTAGCTACTTTTTTCTCTGTGACTTATATAATGATATAAAATTGAGACTTTTCTAAACTGTCTTGATATAATTCTCCTAATATATTTAAACAATTTGGTTAATAAAGCAATTTTTAATATTATCATTTAAGGAATTATGTTTTGAATGCTCACATTAACCAAGCCCTTGTACCTAACCTTCGTGCTAATGTTTTGGTCCTGTGACAAACATTCAACAGAAACTGTTTAAATGAGGCATGGTTTAGTTTTCGTTCAGTTTTCAGAGTTTTTGTCCATGAACATCTAGATCCATTGCTTTGAGCTGGAGGTAAGGCAGAACTTCTTGAAGGTAGGAGAAGAAAGGAGAGGAGAAAATAAGAGAAAAGAGGGGGTGGGAGAGGAAGGGAGGGGAGAAAAAGGAGTGGGAGAGGAGGAGAAAGAGGAAAAGGAAGAGAGGCTGAGTAGAATATACATTCTTTAAAGTCACTTCCCCAGAAATTTACTTACTCAAGCGAAGTTCTACTTCTCCCTATAATTCAGAGAAGAAGTTATCAACACATGAGATGGTGAAAGACATTTTTTTTTTGAAGCAAAAGCAAGAGGTTTATTTTCTGGCACATGGAGGTCAACCTTCTATTAGTCCCTCAAGGCAAGTTACTAAGAAGGTGACCTTGAATGGCTATTACAAGCACTTTTTATACTTTTTAGGGGCTCGGGTTATATCAGCAAGGATACAGTTTAAACTTATTGGTTAAGCATATTGACTTTTACATCTATTGGCTAGCAAGCATGATATGCATTTGAACTCTACCTGGGACTTTCCAGACAGTCAAATGACTATCAGTACATTTTGAAAATTTTTTACTCAAGAATGTTCCTGTAGGTAGAGAATGGAACTTGGCCTAGCCTTGACTCCAGGTGGGAGGGAGAAGCTGTAAGGGTATGGGACTGGGAAAAGCCCATGGGGGCCCTTATTCCCCACTTTTTCTTGCACAAGCTCCAACTCTGGAGCTACTCTCAGGGGTCTTGGGTAATTAACTCATATTCTTCAGGTCCTGTCCTCAGGGACTCATACTGTTGGTTCAGGACCATCAGCTGCACTGTTCCTATTCTCTCTTTTATGAAGCTTGTTCAATATGAATGGTCAAAAGGTCAAGAATAAAAGGAGGACAATTAGGGGTCCCAACAAGGTAGATACGCAGTGGTTAACGTAGGGAGGAGTTAAACCAAGAATCAAACCAGTCCTGACTCTGTTCTCTTTCTCTCTTCCACTTGGCTAGCCCTTCTCTCACCTTGGCAATTGAATCTTTAACCACCCCAAGAATGGTCTCTAGTATGTGCTTCCCAATAGTACACAACCCCAGGTAGCACAGAAAATGTTATTGGCCCCCTCAACACTGATGGGCCTGCTGCTGGCTTCTCCCATCTTGGGGGCATACATATGTGGGGGATTCTCCTCAACTTCAGGTGTCCTCACCCTAAGCCCCACCCTCCAAGGCCGCTTCTGGGACATGGTTTAGATTCACAAGTCCTTCATTCCCCACATTCGAGTAATCCCTCCCCCCGTGTCTCTAGGGTGGGGATATCCCAGGAGTCAAGGCCCATGGCTAACTTATAGAGATCAAAGACAAGGTCCGGCCACCAGATATAAGGCGAGTGTTCCTCCATAGTAGACCAAGCTACATCCCCAGTGGCTGAGAATGCTTGCCAAGTCACTTTGGTAGGGTCGTGGGGGTTGCTGAGGCTCAGTGCCAGAAGGAAGGTACACCATAGCCATCTCATAGTTTCTCTGGCTTTGCAGAAGGGTGGGTGAAGGATATTTATATTTGATCCATAACACCTCTTTTATTGCTGTAGGTATTTTGAGAGTGTGATACAGTAAAAACCAGTCATTCTTAAAGTTCCTGTGCATAGAATCGGCAGTATTACTTGGCAAGAGGCAGATACTAAAGTTTTTCCACTGGATCCTGGCTCAACAGGCCTGGGTGAGGTTAAGAGGTGGTTATTGTTAGTAAGTTGACTGACACCAGCCCACAATGTGAGAAATGCTGAGGTAGAAGGAAGATGAGGTGAGCATGAACAACACAGAACAGTTAAATTCTAATCAGGTCTCTACCACCACTCATTCTGTATCATGCTTCAAAGCCAGCACCTAATAGTAGCCAGTGTCTGCTTAATATGTGTCTTTTGAACTAGCTGTGTTATAACCCTCCTCTTTGCTATCAAGAAAAAAAAAACGAATCCCAAAACAAGTCTGTGATGAACTCTGTGACTGTTAAAGAACGGAGAGGACAAATTGTACCTTGATTTACATTTGTGGGTCAAAAGTCTCAGTTTGTTCTCTAATTACTGCAAGTCAATGCCAAGCCTGTATTTTGGTTTGAACAATAAATAATAGAGGATATCTGGCAAAAAGAATGTCAAAGAAACTGAATTCAGTGCCTGAGCCTGCATCATGGTCCATGATGATGTTTGTTTCATGGTAATGCCAATAATATGTTTTAGGTGTATATTATAGACTTGGTCCAAAGTGAGATATCACAGGGCTAGAGATGCAGCTTAGTTGGTAGTGCCAATCCTAGCATCCATAAAGCCACAAGTGGGACATCTATATCACAGAATCTCCTCCAAGGATTAAGGGATCATTGCAGAAGGGAGGGCAGAAAAAGTCAGAGGTGGTGGATGGCTACAAGGAAAGAGTGTTTTTCAGATACAGCAGGCCAGTTACAAATATGAGCTGACAGAATTTGCAGCAGCATATAGAGGAGAGATGAGCAAGGAAACCCATTCTTAGCTGAAGAGCTATTGGCAACTGATAGCTGCTGGGAGAGGGAAAGGTTTTGTTGTTGTTGTTGTTGTTGTGTGTTTTTAAATTCATCTGATCACAGTCCCCTCCCTTCTCTCCTCCTAGTCCCACCCTTAGAAATCCCTCTTTCCCACTGCCCCCTTCTCCTAAGAGAAGGAGAGGACCCCCCCCCCTTGGGTACCATCCCATCTTGGGACATCTAGTCCCAGCAGGATTAGGCACATCCTCTCCCACTAAGGCCTAACCAGGCAGTCCAGTAAGGGGATCCAATGGCAGGGAATAGAGACCTAAATAGCTCCCACTCCACTTGTTAAGGGACTCATATGAAGACCAAACTGTACATTTGCTATAAATGTTGTAGGGGGTCTAGCTCCTGCATGTTCACTGGATTGTGGTATAGGCTTTGTGAATCCTGATGGACCCAGGTTAGCTCTCTCTGTAAGTATTTTTGTGGTGTTCTTGACACCCCAACTTGCTCACCTCTGTGGCCCACTCTTCCACAAGACTCCCTGGGTCTGTTTGATGTTTGCCTGTAGGTCTCTGCACTTGCCTCCATCTGCTGCTGGATGAATCCTCTCAGAAGACAATTATGCTAGGTTCCTGTCTGCAATCATAGCAGAGTATCATTAATAGTGTTGGGTTGGTTCTCTCACATGGGATGGGACTCAAGTCAGGGCAGTCAATGGTTGGCTGTTCCCTCTGTCTCTACTCCATGTTTATGTCTGCACATCTTGTAGACGAGACAGATTTTGGGTTGATGGTTTTATGGGTCAACAGATGTCCCCCTCCATCCTCTGGCAGTCCTGCGTGGCTACAGGAGGTGGCGACTTAAGTCTCCATATCCCCCTCTGCTAGGAATCTCAGCTAGGGTCACCCCCATAGACTCCCTGTATTTTCCCTCCTTTATGCAAATGATAAATGGGGCAAGAAAGAGATTGGGGAAATAACACCCTTTAAATTACCCACAAATAATATAAAAAATGCCTTGGTGTAATGCTAACCAAGCAAGTAAAAGGCTTGTATGACAAGGACTTCAAGTCTATGAAGAAAGAAATTGAAGATATCAGAAGATAGAAAGATTTCTCATGCTCATACATATGTAGGATTAACATTATGAAAATGGCCCTCCTACCAAAAGCAACCTACAGATTCAATAAAATTTCCATCAAAATTCCAACACATATTTTTACAGACCTTGAAAGAGTAATTCTCAAACTCATATGGAAAAATAAAAAACCCAGGATAACTATAATTATCTTGGACAATGAAAGAACTTTTAGGAGTATCACCATCAATGATCTCAAGCTGTACTACAGAACAATAGTAATAAAAACTGAATGATATTGGTATAGAAACAGACAGATTGATCAATGAAATCTAATCAAAGACATAGAAATAAACAAAGATACTTATGGACACTTGATTTTTGACAAAGAAGCCAAAAACATACAATGGAAAAAGAAAGCATGTCAAAAAATGGTTCTCATCTAACTGGATGTCTCATGTAGAAGAATGCAAATAGCTCCATATTTATCAACCTGCACAAAACTCAAGTCCAAGTCTATCAAAGGCTTCAGCATAAAACTGAATACATTAAATGTAATAGAAGAGAAAGTGGAAAATAGTTTGAACTCATTGTGGAATAGGAGACAACATCCTCAGTACAATACCACTGGCTCAGGGTCTAAGATTAATAATTGATAAATGGCTGAATATAAAATTAACTCAAACAAATCAGTAGCCTTCCTATACTCAAAGTATAAACAGGCTGAAAAAGAAATTAGGGAAATGACACCCTTCACAATAGCCACAAACAATATAAAGTATCTTTGTGTGACTCTAAGCAAACAAGTGAAAGATCTGTATGACAAGAACTTCAAGTCTCTGAAGAAAGAAATCGAAGAAGACCTCAGAAGATGGAAAGATCTTCCATGCTCATAGATTGGTAGAATTAATATAGTAAAAATGGCCATATTGTCAAAGCAATCTACAGATTTGATGCAATCCCCATCAAAATTCCAACTCAATTCTTCATAGAGTTAGAAAGAGCAATTCTCAAATTCATTTGGAATAACAAAAAGCCCAGGATATTGAAACCTCTTTTCAACAACAAAAGAAATTCTGGGGGAATCAGCATCCCTGACCTCAAGCTGTACTACAGAGCAATTGTGTTAAAAACTGCATGGTATTGATACAGTGACAGGCAGGTAGATCAATGGAATAGAATTGAAGATCCAGAAATAAACCCATGCACCTATAGTCACTTGATCTTTGACAAAGGAGTTAAAACCACTCAGTGGAAAAAAGACAGCATTTTCAACAAATGGTGCTGGTTCAACTGGTGGTCAACATGTAGAAGAATGCAAATTGATCGATTCTTATTTCCCTGTACTCAAGTCCAAGTGGACCAAGGACCTCCATATAAAATCAGATACACTGAATCTAATAGAGAAAGTGGGGAATATGAACAGAACATCAATAACTTATGCTTTAAGGTCAAGAATTGACAAATGGGAACTCATAAAATTGCAAAGCTTCCATAAAGCAAAGGACACTGTCATCAGGTCAAAACGTCAACCAACAGATTGGGAAAAGATCTTTACAAATTCTACATCCAATAGAGGACTAATATACAATACATACAAAGAAGAAGTTAGACTCCAGAAAACCAAATAACCCTATAAAAAATGGGGAACAGAGGTAAACCGAGAATTCTCACCTGAGGAAACTTGAAGCACTGAGAAGTACTTAAAGAAATGTTCAACATCCTTAGTCATCAGAGAAATGCAAATCAAAACAATCCTGAGATTCCACTTCACACCAGTCAGAATGGCTAGGATAAAAACTCAGGTGAAAGCATATGCTGGAAAGGATGTGGAGAAAGAGGAACACTCTTTCATTTCTGGTGGGATTGCAAGCTGGTACAACCACTCTGGAAATCAATTTGGAGGGTCCTCAAAAAATTGGACATAGTACTACCGAGAATCTGGCTATACCACTTATGGGCATATACCCAGAAGATGCTTCAACATGTATAAGGACATATGCTCCACTGTGTTCACAGTAGCATTATTTATAGTAGCCAGAAGCTGGAAGCAACCCAGATGTCCCTCAGCAGAGGAATAGATACAAAAAATGTGGTACATTTACACAATGGAGTACTACTCAGCTATTAAAAACAATAAATTTGTGAAATTCTTAGGGAAATCGATCTGGAGAATATCATCCTGAGTGAGGTAACCCAATCACAAAAGAATACACATGGTATGCACTCACTGATAAGTGGATATTAGCCTATAAGCTTGGAATACCCAAGATACAATTCACAGACCACATGAAGCTCAAGAATAAGGAAGACCAAAGTGTGGATACTTTGCTTCTTCTTAGAAGGGGGAACAAAATGCCCATGGTAAGAGTTACAGAGACAAAGTGTGGAGCAGAGACTGAAGGTAAGGCCATCCGGAGACTGCTCCACCTGGAGATCCATCCCATACACAGTCACCAAACTCAGACACTATTGTGGATGCCAACAAGTGCTTGCTGACAGGATCCTAATATAGCTGTCTCCTGAGAGGCTCTACTAGTGCCTGACAAATTCAGAGGTGGATGCTCTCAGCCTACCATTGGACTGTATACAGGGTCTCCAATGGAAGAGCTAGAGAAAGGACCCATGGAGCTGAAGGGGTTTGCAGCTCCATAGGAGGAACAACAATATGAATCAACCAGTACTCCCAGAGCTCCCAGGGACTAAACCACCAACCAAAGAGTACACACGGAGGGACCCATGTGTTTCAGAGGATGGCCTTATTGGTCATCAATAGGAGGAGAGACCCTTGGTCCTGTGAAGGCTCTATGCCCCAGTGTAGGGGAGTACCAGGACCAGGAAGCAGGAGTGAGTGGGTTGGTGAGCAGGGGAGGGGGGAGAGGATAGGGAGCTTTCGGAGGGGAAAGCAGGAAAGGGGATAACATTTGAAATGCAAATAAAGACAATATCTAATAAAAAAAGTGGGAAATTGTTTGAACTCATTGGTACAGGAGACAACGTCCTGAATACAGTACCATTGGCTCAGGGTCTAAGATTAACAGTTGATAAATGGGACCTCATGAAACTGAAAAGCTTCTGTAAAGCAAAGGACGAAACAGGATAGCTTACATATTGGGAAAGGTTCAATAGTACAAAATGGCAGCCTACAGATTAGGAAAGTTTCTTCACCATCCCTATATCCAACAGAGGGCCAATATCCAAAATTTACAAATAACTCAAGAAATTAGACACCATCAATCTAAATGACCCAATTAAAAAATTGGGTACAGGGCTACACAGCGAGTTTTTAGCTGAGGAATGTATAATGGCCAAGAAGCACTTAAAAAAATGTTCAACGTCTTTAGTCATCAGGGAGATAAAAATAAAAATGACCCTGAGATTCCATCTTATGCCCATCATAATGGCAAAGATCCAACAACAGCACTTGCTGTCAAGGATGTGGAGCAAGAGAAATACTCCTCTATTGCTGGTGGGAGTGCAAACTTGTACAATCACTTTGGAAATCAATTTGATAGTTTCTCAGAAATCTAGGAAGAGTTCTATCTCAACACTCAGCAATACCACTCCTGGGCATATATGCAAAAGTTGCCCCACTATACCACAGTGACATTTGCTCAACTTGTTTGTAGCAGCTTTATTTGTAATAGCCAGAAGTTGGAAACAACCGAGATGTTCCTCACCGGATGAATGGATAAAGAAAATGTGGTACATCTACACAATGGAATACTATTCAGCTATTAAAAACAAAGACATCATGAATTTTTCAGGCAAATTAATGGAAGTTGAGAATATTATCCAGAATTTGGAGGTCCCAAGGGAGGATCACAAATCTCAATCACAAGGGGAAACTAAATAGTCACCAGAGGTGGATAGAGAGAGGGAACTGGATAGGAGAGGGGGTGAAGAGAGGAATGGGGATGGTGATAAGGAGTGGGGGAGGAGGGTGAGAAAAGGCTGCAGGGAGCATTTCTGGTAATGAGCTCAAAGTCAGTTTTTTTTTTTTTAAGAGTGTGTTCCCTGATAGGTTGACTATATTCCAGTAGAAGGCACCATATCCAAGAATATATGGAGTTGAGTTTTTGTCTTTAGAAAAAAATGATACAAAGTTTCATGAGTAGGGAAGAGGAGGTGGGTCTTAGAGAAGTTGGAGAGAAAAAATGAATATGACCAAAATGTATGCATAAAATTCTCAATTAACTAGTAAAAATTGCAAAACTGAAGTAGAGGCAGAGAATTCAGAGTTTAAGATCATCCTAAGCTACATAGCAAGTCCAAGGCTACTCTTCGATACGTGAGACATTGTCTCCAAAAAAAAAAAAAAAAAAAAAAAAAAAAAAGAAAGAAAGAAAGAAAAGAAAAGAAAAAATGAAATAGTACCTATGGGCCACAGATTCCTCCATCCAACAATAGCATATATTGTTCAGGATGATGAATATTCCCCATAGAGTCAATTGTACAAACTACAAGCTTGCTGAATACAGTTCTTATTTCTTACTTCTAGGCTGTGGTTTTATTTCTCTGTAAAAGTGTCACCTAATCAACAAAGTAGGATTTGTTGAGTAACTGATTAAGCTATAAAGCAACTTCTACTGTTTGTGCCAGCATACATTCTGTAAATATGAGCAAAGTCCTGTTGGCTGTGGTTTAAGATTAGTATAAAATTTTTACAATTGGCAATTAGAGTACATACAAAACTGTAGGTAAAGTATATTACCTTGATCTCTTCAGAGTTAAGAAATTCTGAGATGTGGAGTACAAATATTTTAAGGTGTTGTTAGGATACAAAACACCTCTGGTGGTTTCTGCCTAAATTTATATACTGCTTAATTTATGAATTTTACTTCATTATTTATAGATCTCACTATTTCTGTCTAGATGTAAACATTGGACATGTTATCTGGATGTAGATTACAGGCTATCTAATCCAATGATGATATCTATGGACTCTCTCTCTCTCTCTCTCTCTCTCTCTCTCTCTCTCTCTCTCTCTCTCTGTACATGCATGCACTCTTGGCAGACATTGGTATCTGATCATGAAAGACATCATTATAAAGGATATAATTTTGTTATATAAAATAGTTAGCTATTTCTTAGATTATAGAACATCGCATGGATATTAGTGGTAGGAGTAGGTTTCCATTCTAAGGATCAGTCTTCTTTGTGGATAGTTTCCTTAAGCAGATGGTTGCAGGAAGTTATGAGCCAACCAGGGTAATCCACTGGAGGAGGCGTTCTTCCACTTTTCCAGTTCTGGCTTTAATCTATTTTACAATGCGACTTCAAAGAATCACCTCATGTTTCAGTGAGTGATTCACACCCATGAAGTTCAGGATAATTAAGCATCTTTGAGAGCTTTTACGGGCATCAAAGAGGATAATGGATGTGAATGTGTCTTTCACATCTGAATGCAGATGAATTAATGCTGCTTCAGTAAGGTGCAGCTTCCTAGAGTTTCCAAGGCAGGCTTTTTTCCCCACAGGTAGTGGGAGACTTGTCCTTTTAAGCACCAAGCATTTTATTATTCTAAGCAGTTTAAGATGGAAGTCTTCCTGTAATGGGTTACACACTTTACTGATCTTTTAAGCAGAGTACAATAAACATAATTTGATCTTCTGGATGACTCACTGGCATTAAGAAAATTAACTTTTATAAGACAATTCCTAGGTACTCAGTGAAGCATGTAGGAATGTGGAGCCTCCCACTAACTGTCTCTCAACGGCTATGGCTTTGCTGACTTCTTGTGTAACTTCTTAATGAATTCGCTTAGAGTTCTCCTCTATGGCTAAATGGCATTTATTTTCCTTCTAAACAGGCTCCTCTAGATTAGGCTTCTTCTCCTTAAGTGCTTCCTCTCCTCTCCTCTCCTCTCCTCTCCTCTCCTCTCCTCTCCTCTCCTCTTCTCTCCTCTCTGCTTCCTCTGTCTTTGTCTCTATCTGTCTCTGTGCCTCTGTCTCTGTCTCTCTCTCCCTTCCTCTCTCTCTTTCTCCTTTTTTCTGTGGATCAATGAAAGTAATTTAAAAAGAATCAGATCAATGTTCTAATGACATTGATATTTTTGAGATGCTCATTATAGGTTAGATCCTCTGCTAAGTGCTCCCATAGCAGGACTAAGAGACAGGTCAGAATCCTGAAGTCACATTCAACTCTACCCTTAATTACAAAACAAAACAAATCAAAGAACAGTTTTGTACATGTATACAAAATATTGTAGTTATATTCAGCTCCTGTCCCTCTTTTGTCCCTCTTCCAGGTCTGTGGACATCTTCCTTCTTCCCAACTCACCTCCTTGCTATTTCTTATTTCCTTGTCTGTTTTGAGGATGGTGGTGTATAGGGCTTATGCAGGCAGCCACAGCTCTTGTGTGTTTATAACTACAATAGTCATGTCATATTCAGAAGACAGAATTTTATAGCACCCCTCTTTATCCTATAGCTCTTCTTTTTTCTTCTTCTTCTTTTGTGTTGTTCCCTGGGCCTTGATGGGGTTAAAATAGGTGTCTTGTTTAGGGGTAAGCACTCAAAAGTCAGCCTGTGACCAGTTTCTCCACTAGCTTTTTTGGTCACTGTAAATAGAAGCATATCAAATCAAGGCTAAGAACAGCTCTAGTTTATGGATATAAGCATGGATATTTAAGGAGACATTTTTGTCAGCATATCTATCTAGTGAAATCTATCTAGTATATAATGCTATCCCCACAGGGCCCATGACTTCCCTAGACCTAGAGGCTTTTGCAGTGTCACATCTATATTCTTTTCAATGGATTTGACCTCAAATTCAAGCAGAGAATCATCAGTTGCCCTCATAACAATTTCTCCCTATTGTACCAACAGGCATGTCTTGCCTGGTAGGTCACCATTACAGGATGCAGGGGTATCAGACTGTCTGCTACTCTGAATGCTAGCTAGTAGGGAGGAAGCTTCTGGCTCAGTTCCAGCTTGGTTTCCTAGTGTCTTCTATTCAAGCTGTGTGGTGTTGAGAGATAAAGTCTTACTATCTAGTTCTGGGATGGGGAGGTAACCCTGAGCAATAACAACAGCCTGTATTATATTGGGAGAGCTCCTTGGCTAACTATTCATACTGGCTGGTTTTGTGTGTGAACTTGACATAGGCTGGAGTTATCACAGAGAAGGGAGCTTCAGTTGGGGAAGTGCCTCCATGAAATCCAGTTGTGGGGCATTTTCTCAATTAGGGATCAAGGGGGTAGGGCCCCTTGTGGGTGGTGCCATCCCTGGGCTGGAAGTCTTAGGTTCTATAAGAGAGCAGGCTGAGCAAGCCAGGAGAAGCAAGCCAGTAAGGAACATCCCTCCATGGCCTCTGCGTCAGCTCCTGCTTCCTGACCTGCTTGAGTTCCAGTCCTGACTTCCTTTGTGATAAACAGCAATGTAGAAGTAAGCCAAATAAACCCTTTCCTCCCCAACTTGCTTCATGGTCATGATGTTTATGCAGGAATAGAAACCCTGACTAAGACATTACTCATACAGAAATATACAAGTTGCATTTCTATTTAAAAACCTATAGCTTCTGAAGACAGCATTTTCTGTCAATGCAGGGTACCTATACTTTTAATAACATTTGAAGTCAGTTTATAGAGTTGTTTTCTATCTAGCTTTCCCAAACATCCTTAGTTTTAGTTGGTCCTGCTCCCCCTACAAACACCATTCTTCCATCTCACAACCTTTCTAACCCCAGCGCTATTCTCTACTTGCATATTACAGGCATTTTACTATCTAGCCCCAACCTAAAGACTCGACTCTACTCTTTGTCCTATATCATGTAGTCAGTCCTGCTGGCTCTATTTTGATAAACATAATTGAAATTTGACTGCTTATTTGATCCACAATAATTTCCTTTCCCATGCCATCATTGCTATCTAACTGGCTACCTGCTTATCCTCCTATCTTCTGAGCATCCTGCTTCTAGTCAACTTTTATTACAGAAGCAAACATTCTATTCTACTCTATTCTTTTTTGCTTCTTGTCTTTTTTTATTGGATATTTTATTTACTTACATTTCAAATTTTTATCCCCTTTCCCAATTCCTCCCCCCAGAAACCCTCTATCCCATCTTCCCTCCTCCTTCTATGAGGGTATGCACCCACCCATCTACCCACTCCCACCTCTCTGCCCTCAAATTCCCCTACATTGGGGCATTGAGCCTTCACAGGACCTAGAGCCTCTTCTCCCATTGATGCCTGGCAACACCATCCTCTGCTACACATAAGGCTGGAACCATGGGGCCCTCCATGTATACTCCTTGGTTGGTGGTATAGATCCTGGGAGCTCTGGTTGGTTGATATTGTTGTTCTCCCTATGGGGTTACAAACTCCTTCAGCTTCTTTAGTCCTTTCTCTAAGTCCTCCATTGGGGAATCCTGTGATCAGTTCAAAAGTTGGCTGTGAGCAATCGCCTCTGTATAGGTCAGGCTCTGGCAGCGTCCCCCAGTAGACAGCTATATTAGGCTCCTGTCAGCATACACTTCTTGGCATCAACAATAGTGTCTGTTCTAACCCCTATAATGACTCTTTGACCTCTATGTCTTACTCAGAGTATATAACACTAGACATCATGTAGCTTTTCCAGTCAGATGGTCTGTCCTGTTCTTACCAGTTACTTTGTGGCTTAATGAAAATTAATCATGCTTGTCTCTGCACCTTTTTTGTCCTTCAAACTCACCCATCTCATTTAGACTTTAGGGGTATTTGTTTGTTTGTTTGTTTTTGCTTCCCCATAATTCCACATAGCTCCTATATTCCCTGTATTCTAAAGTAAATTTGTTAGAAAAAACTACAGACCATTCAAGACCTTCCCTTGACCATCCCTGTTACAATTTTAGCTCTTCTTCATTCTCCCACTTCTCCTACTTTGTAATGTTCTTCTTTGTGGTTTTTGCCATATGACATATAATATTTTCCACTTTATTCTGATCATTGTCTTAATTCTCCCATGAAAACATTGTCTGTTTTGTTTACAATAGTGTCCCTGAGTAACTATAATGGTGTTTGCTATGTGTGAGGCATTTGGTTCTTGGTTGAAGGTGTAAATAAATGCATACACACATGCATATACCATGATAATGACAACATAGAGGGAGAAAATTGTTCTTGAGACATAAGCTGAAAGATAGAGGTAGTATTAGAAGTAAAGACCTAAAGGTTCTAAGGTATGTTTGAATTTTATCTAGTAGAGCAACCGATAGGCTATGGAATGGCTTCTTTCAGACTGAAATGAACAAGACACAGTGTTGGTAGTATTTTGATAGCTCTTTACTCCTTGGACAATGCAAGGTTCACCTTTCCTTCTTTTGACCTTTATTGTTGTCAAATGATCATTTGCTCACTGTACTATCACTTCCTAGCAAGTAGCTACTAGACATTTCCTTTGTGCAAGATACATGGAAGGTCACTAGTCTCCCACTGTTCCTCACCTCACTTGTCTGGGACAAATTTTTATCTGAGACAAATCTAAGATCCTGCAGCAACTTTGTGGAAATAAGTTCCTTCTACTAGGCAACCTGTAGAATTCCAGCACAGCTTAACCCTGAAGGCTGCTGCAGGACACTTCTCGTGCTAGGGAATGGCAAGTAGATGAGCAGAGTTGCTGTTTTGGATGCAGTAAAATGTGACCCTGGGCCTGGTCTGGAAGTGTATTGTATTAATAGGATGATTGTTTTTGGTGACTAACAGCAAGACCATTCCAAACTATAAAAACAATTTTCTGTTTCTTTGTCTCTACATAGGTATTTGATGTAGGAAGCCCTCAATGGGGCTTAACCATAAGTATATTGACACCATTATTACTGACTCTAAGAAGCCTGCCTTTGGACTAAGGACTATTTCTATATGAACCCCTATAGCACTTTTGGCTTACAAATTACAGTAAGTTTGTTTCCATCTGTGCTATGGGTTCCTGAGGGCTGGCACAGGATCCTAGGCAGCTATTCGGGTCCAGGATAAGTGACATTGATGATTGAAATGTGTAGTGGAAGGCATTGCCAAGTACAAAGCACAGGCATTTTTAATTCACCAATACTGCTGTACATCCTTTCAGAACCAAAACAGAAGGAGGAAGACTGACATCTCCAGGCATATCAATGGTGTTAGTGTGATGTTGTTTCTTGTGGTCTTAAGAAGAGACTTATGATTTCTACAGGGAATGCTCACACCAAAGACCTTCTTGGTGAAAATTGGACCTTGTCCAGGACCAGCATGGAGGAGAATAGAACCCCTCTGAGATACATTCCAGTAAAATTTCTCATGATTATGCTAGAAAACACCATTACCACCAACCACCATCTAGTGTGTCTCAAGGATCAACAGGCTCCCCAAACCATGTTCTTTACCATGCCACGGCTCCTGCTTGGCATTTCTATTCTCAGAGACTCTGTAATTTGGCTCCTTGCCAAGATGATTGTAGAAGTAAAAATAACTCATAGACAGCACGTTCTCCAGTATTTCCTGGGAAGATATGTCTTCCTAGGTGATATCTCAAAGGGTCTTAGAAGAGACTCTTTGAGTGAGTGTCTTCTATTATGCATACACCTCTTTGTCCCCCAGAAAATGCCCCTGGAATTCACACGCCAACTCACTTGTTAATACTGATATAGAATTATGGCCATGTGGAGTTCTAGTGGAAAGACTCCTGTCACTTTGCCAATCACAGAAATGACAAACTACAAGAGAAACAAAAAATCATTTGTTATCTGTGAGTCCACTGATTGAAATGTCCAACAGGTCCTTTAAAAATATGCTGGGAGGATGACTCAGCAGTTAGGACTGCATAGAATTCTTGCAGAGAATCTAAGTTCATAGGAAGCCCTTCATTGGGGCTTAAACACAAGTATATTGACACCATATGCTTTAAAACTATGAGCTGAAAATAAACTGTTCTTTCTTTAAGTAGCTTCTGTCAGATCTCTCATAATGATTAAAAGAATAGCTAGAATGAGGATAATTTAGGTAGGATGCTTTGGATGAACCCAAATTCCTTAGATCTAAATTTCAAGGGTGAATAGGGAATAAGTATATGGAAGCAGAAGAGAGTTCAAAGGGAAAGAGCCAGAGCTAAGAGAAAAGAGTGGGAGAGGAAACTTCAGAAGTCCTGACTATTTTCATGTTTATTCTAAAAGCAGTAGGAAACCACTGACTCTTAGACACAGAAATAACAGATCAATTTATACTTTAAAATGGTCTTTGGTGTTGTGGGAAAGTTAGTAGGACCAGAGTGGAGAAGAATGAGTTCATTCTGAGATAGGTTCTAGTAGACTTTATCAAGATTATGCCAGAAGAAACCACTACCACCACCACCATCACCATTGCTATCCCCCCCACCACCACCATGACCACCACCACCACCACCACCACCACCAACAACAACAACAACAACAACAACAACTGGTCAACCAGTGGCTGTTAAAATAGAAAAAGTTGTTCAGACTGCATACTTGTTGGCTACATATGGCATGGTCGATTTCCAAGTGTCTTCTTTATTTTGAGGTTCAGTATAAAATTTGATGTTTGACCATGACAATACCCTAACATGAGTCACTGAATTTGGCTGATCACCCCCAGTGGATGAATCTAGAATGAAGGAAGATAGATTTTATGCCTTTCACCAAAAGAGTAGCAAGTCAGGTGGAGAATCCTCAGTGAATATGTCTCAGTGGAAAAGAGTACCTTTTCTGTAAGCATGAATATCTGTGTTCAAATCCCCAGTACCCATGTAAAAAGCCAGTTATGGCTTTGTGTGTCTATAAACTCAGAATTAGAGGCAAACCCAGAAAGATCCCAAGAGTATTATGGTCATCCAGCATAGCAAGATAATATGGTAGAGAAAGATAAGGAAAGACATGTGACATCCTATTCTGGCCTCCATGTACTTGTGCCTGGGGCTCTGAATCCACACATTCATGTGCCTATATCACACACACACACACACACACACACACACACACACACACACACAGAGAGAGAGAGAGAGAGAGAGAGAGAGAGAGAGAGAGAGAGAGAGAGAGAGAGAGGGAGAAAGGTCAGGCAAATGATGGTTGTGCAGACGGAGAGAAAATCTATAGACCACAGATGATTAGAAGGCTTTACTCTATCCAGAGGTTGGGATTGAGGAAGAAGATATTGTCAAAGATATGTTCCAGATACTGTTCACATCTCTTGAATATGACATTTTAGTATTTTCCAGAAACTTTTCCAATACTATTTTCACCTCAACACCTGAGGGATTCTGGGGTGACAGACTGCAAACCTTGCTGAGCTTACACCCCTGGGGCATCTGTCAGCTGATGGCTTTTGGGACTTGGTTTGTGAATCCTCTTGACTCACAGCAGGGTAATGCTGAGATGTGCCTGTTCCTCTTTCTCACTGCATTACACTGAAGTCATCCCTTCACAGAGCTGAAGTACCAATGCTCTCATTAGTTCACTATCATTGTTCTTCCTTATATTATTTCCGTACCCCCTCCCAATAATGTTTGTTGCATCACCCAAATAAAGCCCATGCATCCCAGTTCCTGTCTTCTGAGGACACTCAAACATTGTTTCCTGATCTTGGGAAAACAAGGCAAGGAGCAGTAAGGCCTATGGTTCTGCTAGAAATGCAGAATTTCAAATACAAGTACTGGTGACAAGTGACATCTTTGTAGTCAAATCAGAAGCTTGATCTAAGCAAGCATCTACAGGGAATATAATGAGTCTCTGTTGGAGTCAGGATCAGGAGACCAAGAACACTTAGATTGAAATTAGAGTGTTGTTTTCAAGGAAATGAAATGATATATGGACAGTATGGAAATGCTGTACAGGTCAGGGCTGCCAGACAGGAGAGGCACAGTGGAGATATGTTGACTAGACACTACAAAACCAAAAGGGAACCTTTTCAATAGGTGATATCCACAAGTTAGGAAGCAAAGATTGGAGTGTTCTAGCGTGGAAGGCTAGGTCAGAGAGGAACAGATCATGTGTCCATACTAGCCAGAATGTAAAGAGGAATAATTGAATGTTTTTATATCTAAAACATCATAAATGAGACAACAGAGAAATACACAAGCTATCGAAATAGAATTGAAATGTTCAGGCAAAAAAGCTAGACACTATCACCTATTATTCTGAGTGCATATAAGATAATCCTGTTGGGTGTGCCTTGAAGTAAAAATTTCTAGTTTTTTGGAAAGTTGGTTATGACAAATGATGTTTTGCTGGATATCTTATTAAAGCAAACACATGAAAGGCTGTTTTCCTGAAGCAGACACAGGTGAAAGGATGTTTTGCTATAGCACACACATGAAAGGGTGCTTGAGTGTAAATATGACCCACAGACAGTGGGAGTCGAGCACTGAGCACTGGTTTGGTTTGCTCTACCTCACTGTTCTTCACTAAAAACACACATGCATTGGTTTGCCTTACATAGCGTTGTTGAGGTCAACTTGTGATAACTTCAACACTGAGAGAAACTTGCTCAAAAACTGCTTGTGAGCTTCCTGCAGCAGCTTGCTACTTCTGCAGTCTCACCTCAGGTCAGATGGCGAACCTGGTGGTTTCTTTATTTTTGAACTACAGCTGCCTGGTGTCTGCCAGCTGAAAGTACTGGACTGTGGCTGCTGGATCGTGCCTGGTGTATGCTTGGTGTCTGCCTGCCTAAAGGACTGGTCTGCTGCTGTTGAATCGTATTTGGTGTTTGCTCTAGGACTGACTGAACTGCTGCTAAAGAAGATCAAGCTGGCCCCCAAAGTCCTATTGCTGAACAGGTCCACTTATCCTAATAACTTTTCTTTTCCGCTACCTCTGCTGGGCGGTGGGCTAGAGGAGAGGTTGAATCCTTATTAAAAATTTTATACCTACAGTGCCTATGTCCCCAGACTTCTGTAAAGGAAAAATGCACAACTGTTTTGCTCTGTGGTTGATGCTTCAGCTAAGGAAATGATGCTGTTAACAATGCCCTCTGTACTAATGCTTGCTGTGTGTGCCAGGCACTCTTCAAGTGGATGTGTGCCCATGCTATCATTTTCACAGCTGTCTTTTGGAGTCACCACTGACACTATTCTCAGCTTACAAGCAAGTAAAGCAAAAGACTACAGTTATATAGCCAAGGTTGCACGGCTCACTTGTGTTAGAGGAAGCTGTAGAACCCAAGAGCCTGGTCACAGACCAGGGCTTCTTAAACTTTTCCCACATAGGACCCCTTTTGCCTGATACATTTTTATGTGATCCTGGGCATGTATGTATGTATGTATGTATGTATGTATGTATGTATGTATGTATATATGTATGGAGAGAGAGAGAGAGAGAGAGAGAGAGAGAGAAGAGAGAGAAGACAAAAACAAACATTTATTGATAATAAATCATAAAGGCATTTATTTAAAAAGTTATTCAGCATACTGCAATTTCACCATTTATTAAAGATGAAAGCAAATTTACATGGTAATGAGACTAATTTTTGTTCCTTTTGACATAAAGAATTAAGTCTTGGACTAGGGAGATTGCTCAGTGAATGAAGTGCTTGCCATAATAAAAGATGAGTGTAGGGTGTGTGTGTGCGTGTGTGTATGTGTGTGTGTGTGTGTGTGTGTGTGTGTGTGTGTGTGTGTTCCCAGAGCTGGGGAATATATACAAGGCAATTCCTGTGATTTGGGACTGGCCAGTCTTGCTAATAAGGGAGCTCTGGATTCTGTGAGAAACCCTGTTTTGAAAAGACGAGATGAAGAGGGAATGAGGAAGGCATCCTCCAGCAGCCTCTGACTAACACCGCCCCCACAGGCACACAATCTCCACTCTCCTCCCCCCCCCCCCCCACACACACACAGAGAGAGAGAGAGAGAGAGAGAGAGAGAGAGAGAGAGAGAGAGAGAGGCAGACACACACCCTAAAAACCAAACCAAACCATCAAAAACAGCAATAGCAAAAAAAGCCAAAACAAAATGATCCCTTAATCTTGGGTAAATGTTTAATACTTTATTAATACTATAGTACATGGGATATATCCAATGAATTCCATAGTTGAATAATATTTTGATTTTAAAATTGTCAATGATGAGAAAGCCACTTTACACAAATATGCTTAATAAAAATTACATACATATACATAGGATCATTTCAGAAATTATTAGAAATTTGATGTAATCCCAAGCAAAATTCATTTAATTATTTTGTTTATGAAACTCAAGTCAGCAATGCAAATACTAATCTTAAAATCCAAACACTCTAGCACATTGCAACCCAAATTTTTATTCTCTACAGTACACTGGTGGAAAAGTGTTCAAAGTCTCTGTTTTCTATAATTAAAATGTTATGTCCTTATAAGAACAAATAACTTTCAACTGGCTGCTTGTGTGTCA
The DNA here is from genome assembly GCA_019843815.1 of Montemys delectorum. NCBI lineage: Eukaryota > Metazoa > Chordata > Mammalia > Rodentia > Muridae > Montemys > Montemys delectorum. Next base: position 5,288 of record JADRCD010231798.1, on the reverse strand, counting down.
ACTTTGATACAAGTTATCAGAGAGGAAAGAGCCTCAGTTGAGGAAATGCCTCCATGAAGTCCAGCTGAAAGGCCTTTTCTCAATTAGTGATCAATAGAGGAAGGCCCAGCCCACGGTGGATGGTACCATCCCTGGGCTGGTGGTCCCGAGTTCTATAAGAAAGCTGGTTGAGTAAACCATATGAAGCAAGCCAGTTGCTCTTCTATGGCCTCTGATTCAGCTCAGCCTCCAGGTTCCTGCCATGCTTGAGTTCCTGTCCTGACTTCTTTTGGTGATGAACAGCAATGTGGAGGTGTAAACTTTCCTTTGCAATTTGCTTTTTGATCATGGTGTTTTGTTTCAGCAATAGAAACCCTAACTAAGGCATACCTCAAAAGCATTCCGATTCATGATATACTTTATTCATGATATCTTGAGTTTTATCTGAGGTATTTCAAGTGACAATTGTCATCATTATGTGGTACAATTGTATTTGCAGTTCAAAGTATGAATATTATATTTGGAATCAAGGCTGCAGTGAAATATCATGGTGCAATATTGATGATCATTTCCTGGAACACTTTGGGATTTATTTACCCTGTAGATTTTGAGTTAACTTTCAGTCACTGTGTGTTCAGAAATGGTTCACTGTTGGTCAATTTTTCCTACAGTGCACATTCAGTTAAATGATCCCATATGGGCAAGTGTTCTAGACTGTGTTTGATACAATCAGTAAGTGTCTTGATTGGTCTCTAGAAGTGTCTGTGAAGAGTTCAGACTCTTACTCACCTAGAGTTGAATCATGACTATGGCTTTCCAACACTGTGACATTTACAAAGTAGTTAACCTTGCTGAACCTGTCTCTGTTTCTAAAGGGTATTGATGCTTACCCAGTGGGACTGTTGGCTGAGCTAAATTGGACAATATGCTTAGGGGACCAGGCCTTGGAAGGTGTTAAATAAACATCAGCTGGAAAGAAATAAGAGGTCATAGCATATTGCTTTTCCTTTGACTCTGCTTTGAAAAAGATGAACTGTGAGAAGTTTTCCTTTGAAAAGTAAGACTGTTAAGCCAATTAATGGTCCATGAAATGATATTTCCTTATAGCAATGTCCACATATAAATGATATGAACTGAAAGCTTCTTTGATGATTATGGAGAGCTACACAAAAGTAGTCTAAAAGAGGAATGAGGAAGAGGATGAACGTATATTCCTGCATTGGAAAGGTGTGTACTCACTATCAGCTCTCCCCATTCTTCCCTACCAGGATGATGACAGCAGGTGGTATTTATCTTAATCATCTTTAAAAAATATTGTTATAAATGCTTTCCTTTCTTCACAGGGCAAAAACATCTTAAAGTGCAAGGAAGAAAAAGAATGGGGGCAGCCTTGGAAAACACTGTTTAACACGGAGAAACTGAATGCTGATGTGCCCTTGTTGAACCTACTTGATGACTGGCAAATCTTGGGTATTGAGTATCAAGACTCTCCCACTCTTATCCTAGGTGGCTTCCCTTGTAAGCCTTTCTCATATCGTCTTATCCCTGTGCACTGTAAAGGGATGGAAGCCTTCATATGGAGTAACCTCCTGCACTTGATAATTACATCCACCCCAGGACTCCAATCCAATGGCATGCAGTGGACTCAGGCTTCACCCTGCAGTTCATCACAGTTCAGGAGGGCTGGGACTAATGTGCAAGATAAACCAGCAAGAGATGGTCAAGGCTAATGAGCAATACTGAAGGCCAGCTGGAAGAGGGACCACAGCAAATTCAGAGGAGTGAGAATCTGTAAGTAAGATCCAGAGGCCCAAGGCTTCGTTCTAATTTGGTTAATCTTGAGAATATTTTGTTTGTTTGTTTGTTTGTTACAATAAACTAGGGAGAGAAAAAACAAAAACAAAAACCTCTTTTTCCTTAATTCTGCGTGTTTTAGGGAATTGTCAAAGATCAAGGCAGTGCTGTGGGAAACACCAGACAGGCAGTCTAGGCAGTCGGGAAAAGACCACTTTGTGACTGTAGGATGGCTTTATTAGATTGAGTCCTAGACCTGAGGGGTTCCTTAACTCTGAGTGCATAGTTTGGAATTGTTGACTTAAATGGTACTGAAGTGATGGACAGCCAGTTTATACAGGAGAATCAGTTTTTAATGTTGAGAAATTCCATGTATTTGACACCAAGAAGGAAAACAAACAGCAGGAGCCCATGCAGGGTTGTTATCATCTCAGCTGGAGACCTGGGGATAGAGCAGGAACTAAATCAGAGGAACAAGTGGAGAGCCAGGCATGCCAGACGGCATTTGGGGAATAATGGATACCGAAAGAAGGCATATTCACTTATAGGAAGGAATTGTTTGCCCCTGAGGAGAGAGTGGTGTGGTTGCCTTCCAGAATTCTGGGAGTCATGCCTTATCCCCAGCCCCCAGAAGACCCAAGTTTGATAGGATTTCAGTTCTTTTCCAGCTTTGTCATGAGAAGTATGCATAAATTTGCATTTTAGTTAGCTCTCAAATAGCTTTACCAGCAAAAGCAGAAAGGCTCTCCATAGCAATGTATACTCCAAAGAAATACAGTTTATGTGTGAAACAAAACCTGACCTTGCTCTAACTCCCAGTTCATCTGCTCTTGATTCCTGTCAAAACACCAAATGGTCTTTTCTTGTTGGTCTGCACTCTGCTATTTTGAGGCCTGTCCTCCCGGACTTCAATGGAAGGAGAAAGAAATCACCATGCTTCTCATTGAGAGTGCTTTAGCATTTACAAAGGTTGCTTTTCTATCTTCCTAGAGCCATATTCCTTGTCATATTTGGGAGCCCTCACTGCCAGGACATCATGGTGGGTATGAGAACTTTTCCATGGACAATGAGGCACAGAACAAGCAAGATATCTTGACTTTGAAGTAACCCCACTGAACCCAGTTTTGTCATCAAATGAGGTTGCATGGAGAAGATCTGACACAACATGCTCTACAGCAAACTGTGCATGTCCCCCACCCCAAGAAGCACTTAGCACTGCTGGCCCAGGTTCCCTTGAACCTCAAGGATAACATAAAGAAGATGACAGAGATCATGACTGAGACCTTCAATAGCTGAGACAGACACATGGCCATTCAGGTAGAACTGTTCTCTTTGCCCTCAAGACACCATTCTCATCATGGACTCTGCTATAGGAGCTACATACTCAGTGCCTATCTATGAGGGCAACTCTCTTCCCCACTCTATCTTGCATATGGACCTGGTTGGAGCTAACATAGTACTTCATGAAGATCCTGACTTGGGAGGATTCAATTTTACTACCGTGGCTAAGCAGAAGAGTATGTGTGACATCAAGGAAAAGCTTTACTGTGTTGCCCTGAATTTCCAGTAAGAAATGACCATGATTGCATATTATTTTTCCTTGCAGATGAGCTATGAGCTTCCTGACATGCAGCAGCAGCAGCAGCAGCAGCAGCAGCAGCAGCAACAGCAGCAGCAAAGAGTGGTACTAGTGTTAGAAGGTTCCCTTATAGCCCTCATTTCTGTTGTGAAGTCCTGCAGCATCCATGCCAACACATTCAACTCTATCATGAAGCATGGTGTGGATAATCACAAGGACCTGTATGCCAGTACAGTGCTGCCTAGTGGCAGCACCATGAATCTAGACATTGCTGACAAGATGCCGTAGATTGCAGACATCGAACCCAACTCAGTGAAGATCAAGATCATTGCTCTCCTTGAGTACATATACTCATTGTGGATTGGTGCCTCCATCCCAGCCTTACTGTCCACTATCTAGCAGATGTGAATTAGCAAGAAGTGGAATGGCAATTTGGGCCTCCCCACTGTCCACTACAAAAGCCAGGCATCTCCTGATTTAGCTGATTCTGAAGTGTCAGTTTGCCTTGGAAAATGTACATCCCTAGTGCTGACCTTATAAAACTAGAATTAGCCCTTATAAAGAAGCTTAGCCTTGAAGCTTGAATCTTCTATTAGCACTGGATCATAGAATGTATTGCTGACTTCTGACTTTATATTTATATTAACTGTTTGACTGTTTATTGGTATATGTTTAATACCCTTGCACATATTTTTTTTGCAACTAAAATGAGTTCTTCAAGAATTTCATGCAATGTACTTTTATCTTATGGCTTTCTTCCTCCAACTTTTACCAGATCCAACCCCAACCCTACACAACCAACTTTGTACCCTATTTCTTTTAAGCTCATGGCTTTACTCACTCAACTTTATATCCTTTCTCCAAGCCTATCAAATTTAATTTGTGCTGCCCATAAAGTCGTAGATATGTGCTCTTTTTCTGGAGTATGGCTGAGTCGTCCTTTCTCAACAAGTAACAATTGCCCATACCTTCTCAGCTAAAGGTAGAACTTTGTACTCACCTCCTCTCTCTATGTTGAGATTTTTTTTTTTTCTGGGTGGAACTTGTATAGGTCTTGTGCATGCTGTCACACCTGCTATGGCTTCATATGTGCCCTGCTGTGTCTGGAAAACATTGTTTCTTTATAATTATCCATTGCCTCCAACACTTACAGTCTTTCTGTCTCTACTTCCTCCATATTCCCCGAGCCATGGACAGAGAAGGATGTGATATAGACATTTCTTTTAGGGATTAGCAAGTTCTAGTCTCTTAGTCTCCATACCTTGACTGGTTATAGGCCTCTGTTAATTACTATCTACTAAAGAATTAAGATTCTATGGTAAGGGTTGAAAGATGTACTAATCTATGAAATTAATGACAGTTTATTAGGAATTGATTTAATAACTTGTCAGTTGAACAGAGTAATACTGGTGGATTCTCTCCTAGGACCTATTACCTGTCTATACAGGTTTTTGTTCCCCATAATGGTGCTAGTTATATGTTTTGTCATGTGGAGTGGGTTTATATTCAATCTGAAAGTGGGTGATCACTTCCACAATATTTGTCCCATTATAGCACAAGTGGGCATTCTGCCCCAGCTCAAACATTATTTGTAGCTTGCAGGGTTAACATCCGTGCAAACCAGATGATTAGGTTTCCTCTCCAGTGGATATAGGAAAAGGAAGCACTTATTCCTTGTTGGTGGGAGTGTGAACTGGTACAGCCATTATTGAAATCAGTGTGGAAATTTCTTAAAAAAAATCTAAAAATAGATCTACCACATGATCCAGCTATCACTGTTTTGGGGATATGCCTAAAGGATTCTATATCCTATTGTAGTGTTACCTGCTCATTCATGTTCATTGCTGCTCCATTCACAGTACCTAGGAAATGGAAATAGCCTAGATGCTCATCACCTGGTGATTGGATAATGAAGATGTGGCATATATGCTTAACA
>JADRCD010231797.1:0-12348 GCA_019843815.1 Montemys delectorum | reverse complement strand
TTAAGAGCCTAAGATAAAAGTGACTAGTGCACTGATATTTTTGGTTAGTATTGTGTAAAATGCCACCAAAGTTTCCTTAGCTTCAAAGCTCAGATCAAAGCGATCTCACTCATAATTACTTCTGAGTCATTAAATAATTGGGAAATTATAAAAATTAGGGCCATCTCCACTGGGATCCTAACTAGTGAGTATTCATAATTCTTTATTCACATTTGAAGACATTATTACTGCAGTGTTTAAAAAGCCAAAAGTGCCCCAGTGACTCTTTTTATCCTAAGAAGAGCATCCTAAAGACTTTATCTACGTATGGCCAGTGGGCACTTGCTCTCATAGGGCCTCCCTAACTATCTTTCCTACCGATACAAGTAGGTCATTGAACAATTCATTTGTATGTCACACAGTTAAATAAATTTTTCTGTTATCTAATATTGGTGTAGTTTTCGACTATAATAGTTCATGCAATATGTATGTACACAATTAGAATTTGAGGAATAATATTCTGGTATTTTCTTGACCCAATGTTTGACATTTTTCAATATATTATGTGTACAGATTACTTCAGATATTCTTTTTTCTATTTATTACTGTAGTTTGTGTATGTGTATGTATGTATGTATGTATATGTGCATATGTGTGTGACTGCACTTGTATGCAAGCATGCAGAGGACAGAGAAGAACACTGAGTGTCCTGTTATACCATAATCCATTTTTTTCCCCTTCATGCATGGTCTCCCAGTGAATATGGAACTTGCTAGGTTTTTCTGTCTGGGTTCAAGCTCCAAGAATCCTCCAGTCTCAGCTAGCTCTTCTCCAACCCCACAAAACAGTTTTTGTTTGTTTTCTTTGGGTCCTGGGGATCCAAACTCAGGATCCGAATAAGCGTTTTACTAACCAAGCCATCTCCTCAGCCCTAAAAATGACTTTTATGAAGAGCTGGTAAAGACTGAAATCTCTGTAAGTAGGAATGGCAAAAGTTTAAGGAAGCCGAAGACAGAACGTCCAGTGATAGATTTGTCTGAGCTAAAGGAACAGTATCTCTCTGGAGAGGACATAAATAAAATGGGTCTGTTTAATTATTGTTCCAGGACTCTTGAAACACCTTAGACACCAGTGTGGCTCTTCAATAACACCAAATGCTGAGAAATCATGTTTTGAATGCATTTCTGCTGTCCTACAAATAACATGGTGCTAGGACTCAGGATTTGCAGTAAGGGAGAGCTATGATCTGTCAGCTCTTTAGCAATATGCTGGTACGGGCCTAACAACTGGCCCCAGGACAGGGAATCTCTGCTTTATAGCATCAGCCAGCCAATTTCCTTCCATGGCTATTTTAAGCTAACAACCAAACATCACCGTACAGAACTTGGAAGAGATAGGTAGCTGCTCTCTGTTATACAGTACCTCCTCAGGACAGATAAAATAGATGTTAAGTCGCCTCAGGAACACAGAAAATAATTAAAAGATGATGCAGTGTATGTATAATCTTAATGGCATATCACTTAGTTGTGTGCTACGTAGTTTCTAGGAACCACCATGTCTAGCAAACAGCTTGGAAAATTCCTGAAATTTTGACGTCTGGACTGTCAAGAGTCAGACAGAGCTAGCTGGAGTAGTCCTCTAAGATCAGTGGCTACAAGCCATAGGGCTAAGAAATGAAAGTCAGGTATAAAGTAATCAATCACAGGCTCTACACATCAGCGATCACTTGACTGCAGACCCCCGTGTCTGAGATGATGCCCTCCTGCACCCTCTTAGTCTATGAAGGAATGCTGGTTCATATACAGAATGCATATGTTCACAATTACTATATTTAATGTGAACCACTCTTCCTTCTTTATGAACGAGTTCTGCTCCGTGTCAGTCTTTGGCGTTGGCTTTGGTTGCTTTTGGTTTTCTCTTGAGTCTATTTCCCGAGTTGCTTTTAGATTCCTTTCATTATCACCTGGGCGGCCTTTTATCCTGACACACAAGCCAGGGAATGAGCAAGGCATTCTCCCAATGTCTTTAGTTTATCCTGCAGGCTCATCGGCATCTTTTGGGAGAGAGAGTAAAACTAGCAATTGTTTCGATCTCACGCTTGCATCATAACTACAAACTTCTCCTTGGTCAAAGTTCCTTGGATGGGCCCAGAAAGCCAACAGGAAGACACAGCAAGGCGGCATGGCGCAGGCTATGCGTATATGAGGTATGAAGGATTGCAGCCACTGGTGCAATTAATCTACGTCATTAATCATCGTCCAGAGGAAGTAACTCAGTCATGGAATCACATACCGAACGCGCTAAAAAGCTCTGATTACCAATTTTCAAGATGTGTTTGGACGAGGGCTGGTTGTTAAATCAGTCTGTACGAAGTATCTGTCACACGAAAGCTTATAAATGCTGCAAAGCAGGACTGTGTCGAGGCAGCTCACTAATGCCACTAATGCGTGCAAACGCCCTCATCCAGTTATTCTCCTGGGTAGAAGTCATTATACGACCAAGTTGCTTTCCTATTCCACATCAGAGAAAATAACACAGGCATAATTACCTGTCTGCAGGTTTTCTTTTTCTTAGTTACCCATTACACATGCAAATAGCCTAAATTAATTGTTCTAAAGATAGATGGCTCATCACTTCTTCAACAGGTACTATAAAATTGTAATTAAGTAAATATCATCAAGGAAATTACTGGGTTTAAAGTTTCTAATTTGCTATTTTTAAGAGTATTTTAATTCTCATTAATTCTGTACTTTTGCTATAAATTTATGTTAGCTAATTCCAGGGTCAGCATAAGTTTTTTTACAGTAGTGATGATTTTTTTTTTTTTTTTTGGTTCATAGAGAGTTGAAGCTGTTAAGTTAGGTTGACCATAGGCCACATGAGATTTCTTTTTGCTACTCAAAGAGTTTGAACAGAGGTATACCCCTGTGTTATAAATAAAAATGGAAACCCATTCTGTTTCAAATAAGAAGTAAACATGTTTCATAATCCCCAATACCTTGGAGGCATAGATCTTTTCGATTTTGGAGCCGCTCCCCAATTCCATTTTATATCACAGTTACTGTAGGCAGGGGAGATGACCAAGTCACAATTCAAGAAAGCACACAGTATTTGAAGAATTAAAAAATGGATAGGTCTTGGTGTTTTTCTTTCCTTGGAAGCAAGACAATCGATTCTCTTCTGTCAGTGTTTAAATTTTTAATTCTTAAATTAACCCATAGCATATTGTTTCCATGGGGTTTGCATGCATAGTCCATTTTAGCTGATTTCTCTCCCCTGCCTTTGTCTCCTTGCCCCCCCTTCCACACTACAGAAGTACTTGAGTGTCCATGTTCATTGGCACGCCTCTCACAAGAGAAATAAACGGAACTAGCCTAGTAGTCACTCAATAGCTGAATGGATAATGAAAATGTGCTTTCTTTTCTTCAGCTGTAATAGTTGGTTGTGAAACTATACTCATATTCTTTCCTATTGAAGAATATATATAAAGGCACATATACACACATTTTGTCTTTTTTCATAATTATATGTAGTTATATACATTTATATATAGTTGTATATAAATACATTATTTATATATAATAAATATACATATATTATTTATATATATATGAGATACTTATGCTACTGGAAGTATATAAATATGCATGAATATGTATGTACATATTTACACATATATAGAGAGACAAAGAGGAGAGAGAGAAAGTTGAGAGATAGAGAGAGTTTGTAGGCTGGGACAGAAAAATCACAAGTTCAAGGACTGCCAGCCTACAGAGTAAGCTTAAGGTCACCATGGGCATCTTAGGAAAACCCTGTGTTTAAAAAAGTGTAAAACAGATCTGGGGATACGGATCAGTGGTCGAGTACCCGCCTAGCACCTAGGAAGCGCCGGATCCAGTCCTTTGTCCTGGAAAAAAGTAACCCATGTTCAGGTGTTTTTTTAATAATAAAACAGATCACCGTGTAATGAAGTTGCTTACATTTTTTTTGTCTTGACATAACCATAACACCATCCTAGAGTGAGAGGTAAGACGCACGTGACGAGTTGGTAGATAAGCGTAGCAGAGCCCAGAAGAATGATCGGTTGTGGAAGGACAGGTGAATTACTCGGAGAATAATGCCATAGTTTCGTAGTGTACTAAAAAGATACATAGACTGTTCTATATTTTGTAAGCAGAGAGCTTATAGGGAAGAAGTAATTGGAAAGATCATCGACCAATGCATGTATAGCTCAATGAAAAACCTATTAAAGTATAAACTAAAAGGATAGAAGTTCATATAAAAATGTTTTTTATAGGTGCATGTAGGTAAAGAAAAAAAATACAGTAACTATATGAGAGTTGTGCGTTTAAAATCAACTAGAATTAAAAAAGTATTCTGAAGTACATATTGTCAGATAGCAGCATTGTTGGACCAACTTCAGTGGGTTTTAGAGTTAGACAAAATATCAGAACAAAGAAGACTCAATCTGAGAGATAATATGAAGGTAGTTTATAAAACACACAGTCTTTCCTTACATAAAATGGCACATTGTCAATGTACCTTGTCTCAGATTCTTTGTCTTTTTTTTTTTTTTTAAGCCACAGCATATACAGAACTCACACTTTCTATTAAAAGAACAATACTTCTGCAGGAAAAAAGCAGCTTGGGGCACGCAGGGTACGGCTTGCACACTGCTTTAACGCAGTGGGGCTCCACCTCCTCAGGCTGTGGCCCATCATGTTGTGGTGACCCCCACCCCAGCCCCAGGATTATTTCATTGCTAGTTCATAACTGTAATTTTGCCACCACTATGAATCCTACTGTAACTGATCTCATGTGCAGGATATCTGACCTGTGGCCCCCGTGGGGGTCTCTCGACCCACAGGTTGAGAGCTGCAGCTTTACGGCCCTCTGTTTGACTCGTCCACGTGCGGTCCAGGCTCAGTGTGCAGGCAGGGGATCTCTGTCCTTTCGGTGCTTGGGATGAGTATTCATTCTTGGATTCCCCCTCCTGATACTAATCTGTCACTTTTGTAGCCCCGAACAACAATGGTTACTTCCTCTACCACGGCACTTGCCACTTTTGTGTGTTATTGTAAGTTCTACTGTTTGTGTGAAAATATGAAACATCAATATTTGCAAACAGCTTGAGGAACTCTTTGATGTTCTTCTATTTCTTTCATCCGACTTATTTACAATTTTCTTAATCAAGACCCTCAACATACGTCATCCGTTGAATACAAAGAATGCCAAGGTCAACAACTATCATTAAAAAAAAAAAAAAAAAAAAAAAAAACCGAGTACCACGGGAAAAAAATTTTTTAAAGTTAATTAAAGTCCTGGCATCATGCTTTATACATTTTCCTTCAGATAGTAGTCTCCCAGAAAGCTGCCAGTGTCTTTCATTAAAACAAAACAAACAAACAAACAAAAAAAACCCAATCATTTTAGTATGTACCAAGGTCTGAGAAGTGGGCTATCTGCAAGAAGGTAATATCCCTCTCACAGGTACATTCATTCTCAGAATAAAGTTCTTTTTACCTACCAGTGCGTTAGCCCTAAAGAGCTAAAAGCATTTGTTCAAGTTTGTAAATCAAACCAATGGAGATCAGATTCGCCAGTTCTAGTGTGGAAGCCAAAGCCACGATGTGGTAGTCCATCTCCCCAATACCTACCAACCATGAGAGAGGAAAAGAGGAGGGGGAGGGGAAGACGCAGGGTCCATGGTTTGTTAGTTGAGGGATAGCAAACACTTGTGCAAAGTCTCTAGAGGAGAACTCTAGGATAAGCTTTAGATCACCTTAAAACTTGGATATACAAAGTTTTCAATAAGTTTCTCTACTCCCTCCATTTAAGCCATTGTTGTTACAAAGACATATAAGCCTTAAGAGGGAAAAACAAAACAAAACAAAACAAAACAAAAAAAAACAAATACAAAACCAGGAAGCCTTGAAACAAATGTAGCACATTCAAATTAACTACCTGAAGTGTCAGGGAAGAAAAAAAATCAAACTCAGGTTTTGGCCCATACAAATGAATATGGCTGCTCGTCCATACGGTGAGACTAAGAAGTGCCATTTGTGCCACTGACTACAGCTCATGAAGGGGAGAAGCAAAGCCATCATTGTGTGCTGCGCTGGACAAAGCCCCAGGTTTCACCAGACCCTGAAAAACTATCACAGACGTATAAGCAGTTAAATGCTTCATTTGTTCTGTTCACATGACACCAGACGGACCTGACTGATCAACACACACTGACACAGATCTTTAATAACACTTATTTGGGTGCACGTAGTTAAAGACACCCTTAAGGGAGACAGGATAAAGAGACCCCTGAGAGCTTATGACAGACCAATGAGAACCCACATATTTAGCTTTGTTCTCTTTTCCTGCCTCCATACACCTAGCTGGCTACTAACAAACAAACAAAAAAAAATTGAAGAAAAGAAAACTATCTGTAAACAATCACTGATTTATAAAAGGAAGAAATAATAAACACTAGAAACGAGGACCCCAGAATTAGCAATGTAGTGTTTGGCAAGAGTGAACTAACTGTGCTCAGTCTGCATTGGAGCTCAACTTTGCAAGCAGCTGGACCAGTGTTTTGTTTTGTTTTGTTTTTGTTTTTGTTTTTGTTTTCGTTTTTGAGACAGGGTTTCTCTGTGTAGCCCTGGCTGTCCTGGAACTCACTCTGTAGTCCAGGCTGGTCTCGAACTCAGAAATCCACCCACCTCTGCCTCCCAAGGGCTGGGATTAAAGGCGTGTGCCGCCACTGCTCAGTTGGACCAGTGGTTTTCAACCTGTGAATTGTGACCCTGTTGGGGGTCAAAGGACCCTTACACAGGGGTCTCCTAAGACCATCAGAAAGCATAAATTTATATTATGATTCACAAAAGTAGCAAAAATTACAGTTACGAAGTAGGGGTGAAAATAATTTCATGGCTGAGGAGGGGTCACCACAACATGAGGAACTGTATTAACAGGTCACAGCATTAGGAAGGTTGAGAGGCACTGAGCTAGACTAAAGCTGAACTTGTATCAGTCAGCCAGTTCTTCTGCAGTCTTAGGGAACAAGTGCGACTTCTGAGAACTCAGTTTTGCGAGGCAGATCAATCACTGCCTAAGCTGCACGGCATTTTTGCGAAGGAAAGTTAAACTCACCGAGGGACTGTATTATAAGAGGACTGCCGTATGATGAGACAGTTCTCTCTATCACAACCGTGGCATTAGCTAAATCTACAGAAGTCTGTGGGACCTGCACCACAGATCTCTAACATGAGACTCCTTCCTTGCATTCCGTGGACTCTTCAACACCTCCATAGCATGGGAGATTGGCTCAGAATCTGTCCCAACAAGATGTGTGAAGTCAATAATGCTTGGTGGGTATATGACATTTATCCTAAGAAGAAAACTCTTAATGCGGTGCTTCTTGATATGTCCTGATTTAAAAATCTTAGATATCACAGAATAGCCAAGACAGTGCATAAAATGTAACTATACTGTAACAGTTATGTCCTTTTTATATGTTAGGCATAATTAGTTTTAATACCACCTATGATTTATAAGAGTGAGACCAGTTGGCTTTTCTTTTTTTTTTTTTTTCACCTTAGAACACAAGACTTCAAGACAGCTGTTACGTGGTATGCTAAAGCAATGTTTGATCAACTATGAATATGAACAGTCACACACTGACAAGGAGTAAAGAGAATTTTTGAATATGAAGAAGCTGGTAAGTAATTGAAAAGCATCTGTAATCAAACAGTTCAGATGGCTGCAAGCTGCTCTTCAGGCAGTAGACCAGCTCCATTTACGGTCTTTAGACCTAGACATTGTGTCCCTAACGGGAAGCTTTCGAACTCATGCAGTGAGCAACAAGAACGCAATCTTGAGACCGGCTGCAGTATTTGCAAAGATCTTGTCTAGAGAAAAGAATCGGAAGAGATGTTTTGAAACACAGAGAAGGGAGGGAGGGAGATAGTGAAGGAGGGAGAGAAGGAAGGAAACAAAGAGACAGAGACATATGCAGAATATTTCAGTGCCTCCAAGAGAAGCCCCAAAAGGCTGACTCAATATAACAAGGTGATTATCTTCCTCCTTAGGTAGACCACACTACTTCAAGAGGTAACATAGTTTTCCCCCATACTAGAAATACCCATATGAAACTCGTCTTAGCTATTATAGATAACCTTTATGCTGGTAGTAAAAGAAATTTGACACCTTTATGAATTTTACATGATATACATGAAAACAGACTAGAACATTAATGTCTCATTCACATGTTCCCAAAATTGAGTGTCTTGGCTAGCAAAAGCTGATAGTCACCTGACTACATGCCCTTCACTAGTTCCATCATCTTAAGGTCCTCCTGTGAATAGCTACAAACGCAGTCTAAGTATCTACCCACTTCTCACCACTGTAAAAGTGATAACTTGCAGTAGGAAAAAAATCCTGATAGGAAAATATCTATCACACACACACACACACACACACACACACACACACACACACAAAAAAAAAACTCTAACAGTCAATAATGTGCATCTATTTCTCCCTCTCTCCGTGTGTGCACATGTATGTGTATTATGTGTTGAGTTTACCTACCTAAAATTTTCTCATTACGGCCCTTGGAGGAGGTCTTGTGTAGATAGGTTTAGAAATAAACTCTACCTGAGTGCTATATGATAGTTTCATATATAGAGATACCACAGAGAGGTCTCTAGGCTACGTGGGACTGTTAAATTAGCCATTCTTCTAGTAATATGTCTATAGCAAATAAGGCAGGTAATGCACAGATGCAACAATACAGTCAAAGAGATCTGAGAATGTCTACAAAAATAGGGAGGCGTTTAGGTTTCTATAGGCATTTGTTTTAGCTTAGGGGAAAAAAATCTCTGGAAAAACTAAGATGTGCTCATCATTGTGAGAGTGGCTGCTCTAATTTGGCTAAGATAAAATGTTGTCAGGCCATCTCTGTGCTCTATTTAAAGAAACACAAGCACAGTGTTTCAGAAGGACAATTTTGAACTATTGTAAAGGAGACCATACCAAAAGTCTTATTTGTCAATAAAGAACAAAAGGATGTTGGGTGTAATACACCTATAATCCCTGCACTTAGTGCATAGCCTCGGTTACAATACTGAGGTCAAATCAAGACACCGTCCTACCATCTTTTATCCCCTGAAACAAAATTACTTGACTTTCAGCCTACGGAAAAGCATAGCCTATAAAAATGTGTGTGTGAAGGCAAGAAAAATAACTTGTGGCCAAAATGGCCACATTATGACTTACGATGACTACATACTTAACTCAGCCCCTGCTCATCATGTCTACATCCTTGAATATGATGCTGTGCTGCAGCAGATGATGAGCAGAAAGGTCAGGACCACTGAGGAAAAGAGAAAACCACTGAGTACCTTCATCCATAAAGAAGATTTTTCCTTTCCCCACTTCATTCGACTCCTTCTACCAGCACAAATGTCTTTAAATGTTGACTAGTGACATCAGAGGATGGTTCAAGGCCAGCCTGATCTAGGGGCCATGTTGTTTAACTTTATCTGTAAGCTTAGGATAGCTTACATCTAGAGATTTTGCTTTAGCTTTTCATAATCTATTGATATATTGACCAAGCCAGCTCAGTCAACAGCGTCTCAAGGGAGGGAGTAAGGATTAAAGAAAGAAAAGACAATTAGATAACACGATAACATGACTCCTGTAAGTGATGGAATGGATTTTTTTTTCCAGTCTGCTTTTACACCATTCTAGGTACAAGCAAAGAATAGGGTCAGTTCCAGGCCAAAGGCAAAATAGTCTAGGAACAAGCAAGGCACAAATAGAGTGGTTAAGAAACAAACAGGCATAAACAAAGGTCCCATGATTACTGTATTCAAGGACTTAACAACACAATCAAGACACAAAGAACACATCCCCCAGCTGTATTCATCCTGGGGCTTGCCCTAATCCAATGTCAAAGTCTTGCCTGAGCCTACTTTCTTGTCCTAGCCCAATCTAAATATTCTTGCCATTCTTGCTCTTGCAGTGATACCAAGAGCTCTCCACAATATATCATTGGAAAATAGGTACTGGGTTTTAAATATTGGGAAAATATACAGTTGTTGTTCCTTATGGCATTATTATATATAGTATATAAATATAAAATATTATAAAATAAATAAACTTTTGTCATAGAAAATGCTGACAATTGTAGTATTTTTTGACAATTTTGGAGATATAATACTATAATACCACTATCAAATATGTTGTTCCTTTTCTTAACCCTAATTATAATAATTCCTAATCTGTCATACCTCAGATTTTTACCTACACTATAATTATCTCCCAGTCTCTCTATTCTCTCTCCATTATGTTCATCCAATGAAACAGATTAACCTTACAGTGCTACTTTGCAGTTTTATGTCTGTCTAATGATATTTTCGCATTAATCCTAGAAAACGGCAGCATTGTAATTTATGGAGCAGGTACTGATTAACTGTTCTCATGTGCTGGTCTTTGTAGTGGTTCAAATTAAACCAGGGACATAAAAAGGATACCACCAATGTCTGTCATGGAGAAACTCAGAAAAGTGAGCCAATTAAAAGGAGAAATTGATAAATTAGAAATGGTGACAAGAATGATAAACATGTTCATTAGACAACTGGAAACCGGCTTGTTTAGACCTGGGGACCCACAATGGGAATTTGATAATAAAGGTGGGAATTTAAGCATCGAGAAGAGATTAAAATTCATGAGACTATGTGAATTCTCCAAGGAAATAGCTTTAAACGGGAAGGAACATGATGCCAAAGGTTGAGCTTTAAAGAATACCTGTCCCCCAGAGGACAGGGTAGAAGCCAGAGTGGAGAAGCATTAAGTTCCCAGGCAGAGGGAGAGATCTAGGAGAGGTCAGCACTACAGAGATTCAGCAATAAGAAAAACGATGAAGTATCAAAGAGGCTGCGGATGAAAGGAGGCCTTGATAGTTTAGGTATTTGAAAAACCTTACCAAATTGAAATGACTTTTAAAGACTAAGAATCAGAAGGCTAGACAGATTGGCAGTCCATGTTCTAAGCGTTAGTAGTAAATGGAGGTGGTGAATAACTTTTACAGTACTTCCTGTTTGTGATTGAGTTTCTCGTAATAGTGGAACAAACATTAACAAGCTAGATAGCGACTTGTTCAAGTGAGGGTATTTTTCTAATTAAGGAGACTTGATGGTGGGCAGAGACATTAGTAGCATCAGGGGAAGGGAAAGACTAAAGGCTGGTTGAGGGTGGCAAGATAACAACAAACATCAGATGGGAGCATGAATGGGGATGGGGTACAGGAGCAAGTTTTACCAAGACCCATTGAGTCAATGATGAGAGCAAAGAGCTAACCCTTCAACCTTTATTCCCAGCCCTCAGGATAATTATTTTCATTTCTAAATTTAAAATCCTACTACCTCTATTGAGTTATGATTGACAAATAAAAACTCATATATTTAGAATGTTGTTTTGATGTATGCTAGTGTATATACATTTGTATAAATGATCAAGCTAATTATCATGTCACTTCATCTCTCTCTCTCTCTCTCTCTCTCTCTCTCTCTCTCTCTCTCTCTCTCTCTGTGTGTGTGTGTGTGTGTGTGTGTGTGTGTTTTTTGTAGGAGCATATTTGATCTATTGTTAGAGCAAATCCCAACTTTGGCACACATTTCTGTTATCTATAGCCACCAATCTGTACATAGGTCTTCAATACTCAGCCATCTCACAGCTACGATTTGAACTCTTTGACCAATAGGCCCTCCTTCCCTCTACCATTCACAAATAACCACTACCACTCTATTCCTAACTTTAGTGTTTTTTTTTTCACTTTGCTTTGTTTTAGATTTTACATACAAGTAAGATTGCAGTGTTCACTGTGCTGTATCTGGCTTACTCTGTTTAATACAGTGTCCTCAATACCATCTACGTTGATACAAATGACAACCTTTGTAAAGGTTAAATAATATTCTATTACATATTCACCAGTTAATGGATGCTCTAGCTCTCCCAATACCTCAGCCTTGAATGATCTTGTAAACAAACATAGGAGTGAAGCTATATCTACAAACCACTCTTGCTTTTAGGTAACTGTCCAGTGGTGGAATTGTTGGGTCATATGATAACTGTTCTACTATGATCTTGAGCCAACTCGGTACTGGTTTTCCCATGGTGTTTGTACGGACTTTCGTTCCCTCCAGTTTTCCTTTATTGCACAATTCTTTCTCACACTTGTTCTCTTTTGAGTTTTTGATGACTACATTAGTCGATATTGTGGCGTTTTACTTCTATGATTATTGACATTGACCATCTTAAGTCTTTTCTTATATCCAAATGTAGGCATTTTGTATTTCTTCTTTGGAAAAAAAA
>JADRCD010231793.1:0-17639 GCA_019843815.1 Montemys delectorum | reverse complement strand
CTCCAGTGTTCTGTAGCAGAGAAGTGAGTTTTAGCAGATTTTATAGCAAGGGTAATTTGAAAAAAAAAACCTACCAGTTTGTTTCTGTCAGGCATCATTGTCTTAAAGCACAGGGAAGAAGGGCCTCGGAAGGGTGATGTGAAGTGTGGCTGGAGCTGGATGTGGGAAGAGCAGTGGGAGTGTGGGGACAGGGAACTAGTATTGCTTTTCAAAATGAGCTATTTAAGTTTTAAATTTGGTGAAATATTGATGAAAACAGATAATAGTATAGACTAAATTCAGTGGACTACAGGAATATTTTTTAGAGAATATTTTTATTTCATTTACAGAGAGAGGAGAGGCAGGGAGGAAGAGAGGGAGATAGAGAGGGAGAGAGAGGGAGAAAGGAGGAAGGGAGGGAGGAAGGGAAAGAGAGCCTGCTTTGTGTGTGATGACAGTGTGGAGATATGCCTTATCTGGCCTCAGAATTTACTCTGTATGTTTTTCCACCAGAGCTCATTTGCCTCCACTATGGAGATAGCATTTACTGGAAACAATTTTTCTACTCCTGTTGATTGGCAGGAATCAAAAGTAAAAGACAAAGTTAAGTATAACACCTTTTAATGGTGATGTTAGTGCTCAGCAGCACGTTGATCAGCATGCCACACTTGGGTCAGGCCCTCTAACTTCCTGTTTCCTCTTTCTTAGTGCTTGTAGCCATTATAGCAAACGAGGCTAAATAGAAACCCAGGGGAACAGAGCATAGGACGTTACAATGATGCTGGTGTACAAATCTCATACAAGATGTAGCAATGTGGTAGACGCACCAACTCTGTCCATGGTTTTAAAACACTGCTTTATGTGTACTCAAAATGCAGAAGCCCCCGAAACTAGAACATTTTAGAATACTCATTCCCTTGCACCATGCCAAATAGACCATTGTAGTTGAAGTTGCCTATGGTAGACTGAAAGGTATGTAGGGTTTGGTGGGTGGCACAAACTCCTTTTTACCCTATACAGACAGGGCAAATGATTAAATCCTAGGTCTTCCTTCATGTTGTGAGGAACAGCTAATCTTAGATATTTGGAAGTCAGGCCTCAGAAACTGCTGTAAGATTATCCCTTTTCTTCAAGACAATCCTGATAAGGCTTACAACTGCAATTTTGAGTTGAATTTTGAGCTTGTAGAACTTCACAAGAGGGGGAATGATGCTGAGCCAATGCCCTGGCATGCGGTGTTGGCCCTGCCTTGGTAGAAATGTATCCAAGCATAGATCTTTTCTGCAGAGTGGCTGCTTCTGCCGAATGCACGAAAATGGCATTCATTTGAAGCTCATCCTTTTTTTTTTTTTTTTTTAAATTTGATTTTTCAAGATAGGGTTTCTCTGTGGAGCCCTGGCTGCCCTGGAACTCACCAGGTTGGCCTTGAACTCAGAAATCTGCCTGCCTCATCCTTTATGTATCATCATTGCCGACTTAAAATGAAACTTTAAGCATCTAACCATAGTACAGGAACTCTGGAAAATAATTAAGAATCAAAGTTTAGAGATTTCTAACTCCAGCACAAATCTCACCATGATTATTTTTGGTATATTTAGGCAAAGCCTCCCAACAAATAATTTTTAACTTGTATAATTATAACAAGAATATGATTTGTTAATACAAAATCTTTTAAGTGTAAGTATGTATCTTTATGTTTTCATAGAGTTGCTATGTGGTTTTCAGAAATTATGCTATCATGTAAATGGAAACTAGCTGTGACTAGTCTCCTATGCCGGATGGCCAGTCGCATAGGTGCATCTTGCAGACTTCTTCCTGGGCTTTTGACTATTTACCTAGCAAAGATTTTTCAAACAGCCTCTGAGACAAAGAGAACATACATCTTTATGAAGTAATATGTTAGCTAATCACAAAGTGCCATTGCCTTTTGTGTATAAATATCCTGTACATTAAGGATATAGACACAGACTAAAAGCAGTTATGCCTTTGTTAATAACTTTCTCCACATTCTCTATGCACCTTGGCCTGTTTATTTTCCATTCATTTTCCCATTTGGTCTGTCAATGTGTGAGTGTGAGTGTGAGTGTGTGTGAGTGTGTGTGTGTGTGTGTGTGTGTGTGTGCATACACCCATTAGCATGCATGTGAGTGTTTGTAAATTCCCCATTTGTCTTCTGGACATATTGGTTTAGTCTTCCTAATGCTATGACCCTTTAATACAGTTCCTCACATTGTGGTGACCCCCCCAACTATAAAATTACCTTGTTGCTAGTTCATAACTGTAATTTGCTACTGTTATGAATTGTAGTGTAAGTATCTGATATGCAGGACATCTGATATGTGACCCCTGTGAAAGGGTCATTTGACCCCCCCCCATGGGTTGAGAAACACTGTTCTATAGGGACAATGATCTATTCAAAGAGAGTAGAGCTCTCTTGACTTAAACACCTCTCCAGATCTCCCTCCTCCCAACTCTGGGAATTAAATTTTCTATATCTAAATGTTCATCTATAGCAACAACTCTCAATTATATAAGTGGAGAATGTTAATAACAGGTAATATAAAAAGGTCAGAGATACCTCTAGAAATCTGTGGTGCCTGGCATAGCCCTCCACAACGCAGTTATCTATTGTTAAATATCAGTGATTCCAAATGTAGAAACCCTACTGTACAATACACATAGCAGCTACGTTTTGTTTATTAATACTCGGTTTAGGGGTATGCATGGATCCAAGCCAGTGTGGCTTCTATGAAGCATTTCTCTCGCAGGAAGTGGTATATTTTTTATGGTTGATGTTATCTCTGAATATGACATATAGGACCATTGTGTCTACCCTGCCAGCAACTGGGGGATGAAAGCAACATGTGGAATAAAGAACTACGAGAAAGGAAGAGAAAAAGGCCCAGAACCTTGATGTACATCTGAACAGTTTCTATCTTGGTCTCTTTTTATATGGAGTGGCAAATTCAGACATTTTCTGAAACAGCACTCATAGTGTTTTCCTACTACTTGGACCCTAAGGCATCCTAGCTGATCAGGCCACTCTGAACTGCTTGTGGGTGATTCAAAATGATGGCACTAAATGATGTGTATAGAGTGCAGTATTAGAGAAGAGCAAAATTGTAAAACCAAGATTGAAAGTTAAGAAAGATTTCATACAGAGATCATAGGTGTGTTGTTATGTATAATTTTAAAAGCAAGCTTCCTCCTTTGCCTGGGTCTGCAGCCCTTGCTGCCAACTTAGCTCTGAGATCAGCTGCTTCTGGTCCCATTCTCCCCTCGTCCATTCCTCCCGGCTTAGCTCCGCCAATGGCCAGTTGGCACCTTTCTTGGTAGCTGTGATCACATTCTTAGCTTTACCAAGCTGTCATCATCAATCTATGCCTGGGAGCTGTGCTCCCAGCCCCACCCATGACCCTTGAGCCCACAGATAAAAACCACACTCAGCCTTATTATCTTAGACCTTGCAAGATAACACAATTGCTGAGTGAAGAATCTCCTGCCCTAGTCTTATCACCTAACAGCTAGCTCCCACCAATCTCCTCGGTCCCCACCCATGGGGGAGGCTGCAGGCCCTTAGGTGCCCCAAGGCATTACATGACTGCTACTTTCTTCTCCTTCCAATGCATGGCTGCAAAAAGGCTTCTCCTTGTATCTCCTCTCTTCCTTCTGGGACCTGGAAGGCCCATCATTATCCTTTTTCTCAGCAATTGGCTCTCTCCTTCTTTATTGACACAACAAGAACCAATTAGGGAAATCAGCACCTCCCCCTACAGTGTGTAGTCATGGCGCTGATACTGCAATTCAAATAGTGCTTAGAGCTCAAGAAGAAAACATTTGAATACAATTCTTACATTGTGAGGTTGAGAGGATAATATATTGAAAAAGAGTCAAAGATAACTCTTAAAGGAGACAGACAACCTTTGCATGGAATCTGGTGAGCAATATGGTGAGCTCTCATTTATACGAGCAGGGAATGTTACTAAGAGGTCACATAAAGAGGTCAGGGATACCTCTAGACATTTATAGTGTATGATGTAGCTCTCCACAACACATTGCCTGCTTCTAAATGTTAGTGGTTCCAAGTATAGGGAATTCCAGTGTGAGAAAGTGCTTTTTCATTTCATTTATTTTTTTATTTGTTTATTTAAACTATTCATTTGATTGTTCACTATAGAATAATCACTGAGATGAAATTGCCTGAGATAAAGTTTCATGGAGATCTCTAATACAAGCCAAATACAAGAAAAAGTTTGCTCTGTGATTTGAAAACTTGTAAAGTTTGAACAGATATCCTATGCACAAGGGGAAGCCAATCAGTGCAGTAAAAGAACAATATTGATGAGAGAAACGAATTGAAGCATGGCTGTTGGGAAGGACATGAAAAGCTATGCTCACTGAGGGACGCAGCTTTTGGAAGTAGCAACGCCGACACCATTTTGTAGCTACACTAGTCCAGTGTAGGCAGCAAGGCAAGGAGAATGTACAGGATTTAAAAGAAGGGAGAAGCTGAGGGTTGCACACTGTAAGTTTTTCTTTTCTGAGAGTTGACTGCTGAGACTGAGGTGTACCAAAGTAGGTAGTTGAGGCTTGGGGTGAGTGATCAGAGTTTTGAATAATTACATTTAGGCAATGGAAAGAGGAGCAGGGGAGAGAGAAATGAATGGGTTGCTGAGCAGCTGGAGTTGAATCTCATAAATCCTTGATGGAACCAATCAGCATATTTATGTGACTGTTGCCCTGGCAAAGCTCAGAGACCCTTGAAGGGAAATAGGCAGTTTTGCTAACCCTAGTTGTGGTTTGGAAGGAGACATGGAGCAGAAGGTGAATTGACAAGGTAATTACGGAAAGCACTGGTTGGAATCCAGCAGGGATCACTCAGTGCTTCCTGGGCAGGAGAAACACATTTAGATAACCTGGGAACAGGAGACTGAAGAAAACACTATGGTTAGTTAGAATGGATCCTTAGCGGCCATTTAATCTTGTTTGGGGAATGAAGCTAAGTCTGGGTAGGGCTTGAAATGGTAGAAGCATGGGATAAAGTGTGACTAGAACATCAAATCACTTCTCCCATGAATTTTTCATAGTTCTTAATATATTTAAATACGATTTATCTATTCCTCATGACATTCATAACAGTATATTCTGATCATATTCACCACCTCCCATGCCCAGACTTCTTCCCAAACCCAAACACTCCTTCTTCAACTTTGTATCTTGTTTTCATTTTTCTTTATAATCTCCTGAGTTCAGCAACTGCTGCCTGCACATGCATAGGTGTAGGATGCACTGGAGTAGCATGGGTAACCTGGTTGGAGCCTTGTCCTTGAAGAGCATTGACTTTCCCAGTAGCCATCAACTGCCAATTATTCTCCGCTAGAGACGGGTCTGGTGAGCACCCCACCTCCCCACCCATATCCGTGCTAAATGTTGACTGCTTTGATCTTGTGCAAGATTTGGGAAAGCAGCCATGGCTGCAATGAGTTCAGAAGTGCATGGCCCTGTTGTGTCCAGAAGGGACTATTTTGTTATAGTCCTTCTTCACTACTGGCTCTGATGCTATTTCAGCCCCTTCTTACACGACCGCATTTATGGGGAGTCAGTGATATTTATGTCCCCTTGACAGAATTGCTTAAATCACCCACTGTTATGGTTTAGATGCTAAATGTCCCCCGAAGGCCTTTGTGCATTAGTTGCCTCTTGCACTATTAGAACATGGAACTGTTATTAGGTAGGGCCCAGTTAAAGTTCACTGGGTATGTGCCCTTAGAAAGGACCCCAGCCCTTCCTTCCCAACTTTCTGGTATCCATAGACAGATGACCCTCCTCTACCATGATACTTTGTATCACCAAGGCCTCAGAGCAACAGGACCAAGACACCATGATCTGAACTCTCTGAGACCATGAGTCCAATTGAACTTACCATTCATATTTGGTACACTTTGTTTATCTAGGATATTTGTCCCAGTGATGGAGAGCTAGCAACCAGCACTGTAGAGGGAGAATGTATATTTCAGAGGTGGTAAGAGCAGATGAAAAGGTCAGGTGGTCATTTAGCACTAAAGAGATCAGAACCAGGGTGGTTTGGTTCTTGGGCTGACCACTCAGCTCTGAAATGTGTGAAAAAAGGGTGCTTTGTAAAAACTCCAGGCAATGGGCAGGAGAAGAAATGCGAACCTCCTCAATTAAACAAATATTTTATAAATGCTGTTGCTGTTCTGGGGAAATAGTTCGAAGACATTTCTCTATTCACCGTATTAAGGAGTATCTCTGTGGCTGGCTATTGTCTCCTGGGAGGACTGTGCTTGTGGGGAATCTGGCAGAAAGCCAGGTGAGGCAGTTGTTTAGGAGTCAAGTGACAGGGTGATAAAAAGTCACTGGAGGAAAACAAAGGGGATTTGATGTAACTAATTGATCGTGAATGCAGCTTGAAGCATGCGACTTGAGGGGGGACCTTCACAGTCCACTGGCTTAGTGGACATTTTAATCAAGAGGGCAGTATTCATGTGAGTCCTGCTTCTTTTCTGAAAGGGGCTCATTCATAGGGGGAGTTACTGGGAACATGTGTTTATTAGGCTGGGATGGAGAGAGCTCTAACATTGTTAAAAGAGGTCAGCCATGTTTCTCAACCTCTGCTGTACTCTGTGGTAGTTGATACTGCCACTGATAGGAAGTGATGGACAGAGAAGCTGTGATTTTTCATTTGAGGTTTGATTGACAGTTGTATGTGAAATGTATCATTCTGTAGTCTGAGTTTGTTTTTATGCATGACTACAGTTAGGGTCAGAGTATAAGATTTTCTGGGTGATGAGCCATTGGTGTTTTTATTTTTTTATTTAAAGGAAAACACTTTGCAGTCTGAGTCCATTATTTCTTTTTTTATTAGGCCATGAATTTGTATGGAAAGGGCTCCAATAGCTCAGGTTCTTTTCCGTTAGTCCTCACATAGTGTTCTTCTCTGGGTGGCACAGGCTGGTGCTTCAGCTGAACCCAGGTGCCCTTCTCTTTGGCTCCCTTTTTCTTCTGATCATTCTCCTTCACCCACTTCAGGAAGCTGTCTCTGCTCTTCAAGTGCTTGATGTGCTCAATCCGCACATTGATCCTCTTGGCCAGAATCTTGCCCTTAACATGCTTGTTTACAATGATGCCCACAGCACGCTAGGTGACTCTTCCGGTTTTGCCGTGGTAACACTTACGGAGCATTCCTTTTTGGACAGTGCTCATTCCCTTGATGTCTACAACATCACCCTTCTTGTAGATCCGCATGTATGTGGCCAAAGGAGCAACTCCATGTTTCCTAAAGGCCTGGAGAACATAGACCGGGTGCCTGCCTCTCCTCTTTCCATTTGTGTTCGTCATTTTGGTGAGTTACTGGAAGATGGCTGTCCCAGCCACAAGGACTAGTACTCATTTTTGTCATTTTATTATTATTGATGATATATTCTAGTTTACTGCTTTCTTATTTAGATACACTGTCAGCTTACTCTTATTTTCTTTTTGGGGATTTCTTTAAAAATTTAAGTTCTCTCTCCTGCTCAATTACAGAAGAGCATAGAAGCCTATCTGTGTTTTACTTTTTTTTTTTAGGGCTCTATGGGGTCTTTGATTCTTGGACCAACATCGTTTGCTGTACTTGACTTTTCTCACACAGTTTAGGTGGTGACTAATGTTCACTATCAACAATGATTGGACGGGTTTCTTCTCCTGCTCTGGATGAAGTCTTAATGAAAAGAACCACACACTGATGTGGCGTAAGTTCAAGTAACTACAAATCACGATTTCCTTTTTCTGTGATTACGATCTCCCTAAATTAGTTGCTTCACTGGATCTGACTGTGATGAATTGTCCTGGAAGCTTGATTAAATAAATAGGGCCATTGTGAGAGAGGGGCAAATATAAGCTTTGAGCATCCATAGATGCTTCATTCAATTTATGGTAACAGAAAGCATGATTACTTAAAATGCGCATTCAGAAGGGCATGTTGCCACTAGGGTAATTGCTAGGACATGCGTTTTTATGTCTTTTCAGGTAGAATTTTTCACTGTGATTACTTTACAGATTTTCATTTGGTAACTGCCAGTTTCTCTTGGTGAGCCCCATCTAGTTATTGGTTAAGACAGAGATTGACACTGCCTTTGAAATTAACTCAGTTAAGCAACCAGAATAAGACAATGCAGCCATGCAGTGTGCCTTAGTCTTTGAATTTACTGTTTAAGTGTAAAAGTGAAATCAGTGGACCAACACAGGAAAACCTAGTCACTGCACTGGATAGTGTATGTCAACTTGACCCAGCTAAAGTCATCTGAGAGGGGGGAACCTCAAGTAAGAAAATGCTTCTATAAGATTGGGGTGAAGGTGAACCCATAGGGCATTTTCTTAATTAGTGATTGATGAGGAGGGTCCAGCCCATTGTGGGCGGGGCCATCCCTGAGGAGGAGGTTCTGGGTTCTATAAGAAGGCAGGCAGAACAAGCCACAAGAAGGCAGGCAGAACAAGCCACGAGGAGCAAGCCAGTAAGCAGCAGTTCTGCATGGCTTCTGCATCAGCTCCTGCCTCTGGGTTCCTGCCCTGTTTGAATTCTTGTTCTGACTTTCCTCAGTGATGGACTATGGATGTGGAAGTGTGAGCCAAATAAACCCTTCCCTCCTCATGTGCAATAACAGGCACCCTGCCTGAGACAGTTGCTTCGGCTTATTTTCCTTTGCCTTCAGGATTCAGGAGATGCTGATATTTCATCACCTCTGTTCATCCTTCCTTTCTGCTGCTTCCCACCAGTAACCTGTATAAGAAAATAGTGAAGAATGAAGAAAAGACATAAATAATATGTCTCTTGCTAATTCCTCTCCGTCAGTCTGTTCAAAGATGTCCCCTCAGAACACGTAAGCTTCCTATTCTTGCATTAGGCAGTGACTGGTTACATTTGATCACATATACTCCATGTACCACAATGTTACACCAGAATTCTCAGCTTCAGATGTTCGGCCCCGTGGTAAAGCTGGATTATCAGTTTGCTGGGATGCATCCTAACAGAAATCCTACTGTATGATGGCATTTTTCTGCGTACTGTTTATGTTAGGTGTACACGGTTCTATTGCCCTCCAAGGTGCTATTGATGAATTCTTGCCTCTGGCTGCTCTGAGGTCTGCCATGCCATGCCCTTCACACCTCCTGCAGGACTAGATGCACTGATGTTGAATATGCTTTAGTTTCTGATGACATCATGTGGATGGGGGAGAACCAAAGGTCAAAGAGGCTATGGTGGTTTGTCAGAAGCCAGTAATGGCACACAAACTTACCTCACGTACTTGGGGACTTTTTTATTCCTGGAAGTTCTAGAAGTTTTGCTGGAATCAAGGGGACCCTCTCGAACTTTCACTGCTTTCAAAGACCATCAGCCCCAGGTGTTTGTGTGCTCTGATTTACCCTACAACTCTTTGCTTTAGTCCCTGAGGGGGAACTATGGGTTTGGGTTATAGCCTGTGAGTTCCCAGAGGTGTGGACACGGGGTGGGGTATTTCCCACTGAAGGTTGCACATTCTCTCCAGTAACCCTGCCTGGTTTTCACATTCCCCTTTCCATCTCTCAGATCACTGCTCTTTATAGCTGGAGGTGTAGTGGGCTGATTTGAGTACTTGTACCTTTTGGTCTTAGCTTAGAAAGTGATGAGTTGGATAGACAGTGGAAATGTCTGAACCCATGGCATGTTGTCATGGAAGGAAAGCCTTTCTAATCTGTGAGAAAGAGTTTCCATGTCTTCTGCCTGGACTGTCTACTTACCCTTTTAGCCTACTGTATATTTTTATGTGTAGTGGATTTTGCACATCTTTTTTTTTTTTTGGTTTTTCGAGACAGGGTTTCTCTGTGTAGACTTGGCTGTCCTGGAACTCACTCTGGAGACCAGGCTGGCCTTGAACTCAGAAATCCACCTGCCTCTGCCTCCCAAGTGCTGGGATTAAAGGCATGCGCCACCACCGCCCGGCTGGATTTTGCACATCTTAACATATGATACATTGGACAAATGTGTATACTCATGGAACCCAAGCTAAAGGTAGAGAATATTTCTGTTTCCTCTGCATGGTCTCTGACACAACTTCTTTGAACCTGTACTGCCACCCATTTCTTGATATCTATTACCAAGGATTTGGTTGGCATTTAACCCGAGCTATGGACTTTACACTTCTTTGACTCTGACTTCTTTCAAACAGTTCAATGTTTTGTCTAGATCAACTCTTTTGGGTTACTAATATTACTTTTATGAGCACACCACATTTGTTTATTCTCCTGGTGAGAGGTATTTGGCTTGCTTCTTGTTTTTAACTATTGTGAATATTTTTTTATATGATATCTATTTTGGACATACTTTTTTTTTTTTTTTATGTGTAAGAGTACACTGTACTTTTCAGATGCACCAGAAGAGGGCGTCAGATCTCATTATGGGTGGTTGTGAGCCACCATGTGGTTGCTGGGATCCGAACTCAGGACCTTCAGAAGAGCAGTCAGAGCTCTCACCCGCTGAGCCATCTCACCAGCCCCCTGGACATACATTTTTATTTCTCTTGGATAACATCTGGGAACATAATTGATTGGTTATTGTTAGATATATTGCTTAACCTGATTCTAAATAAAATAACTGGGGATATTGATAGAAAATGTAGGAATTGTATCCACTTCTCTTCCTTATTATTCTGATATACATTAGGCTAATTTTAATTTTCTGTTCATTTATTAGGTATGTGGGGAGGAAGGTTCTGTAACGCCTTGTGCATCCAGGATCCAGAAGAAAACATGTGAAAATTCGCTTTGTGAATTTGAGGGCCTTCCCACCGCAAATGTTTAATATATACATTTCAAGGCAAGCAGGCGTTTTAAAACCAAATGTGTCTCAATATTGTTTTGCCTCAGATTTCTACTTTCAAAGCCAATATGACAACTCTGGTGTGATCCTGTTTATAGTTTATAGGAAACTATCTTTGAGCCTATCATTAGCATAAACGAATCTTGGGTCAGTTCTGAGAAACCTTCACTAGTGGGATGTAGTAAACACGTGGACCATTCCTGCTAAGAGATTTTGACTGAGTCTATTGTGAATGGATCTGCTTGAGAACAACACTGGATAGAGATGTGTCACATAAAGTTGGTGACCCAGCATGTAGTCCTGTCCCCTCACCCCTAGTTGGGAAGTCATTGCTCCTTCTGAGTAAAGTCTATAGCCAGTGACGTCTGCATGTGCATCCAGGATCCTCTGCAGATTAGTAAAAGGCTGTCTGGAAGGGTTCTGAGATACTTCCGAGGAATCCAGTTTGATTTTATAATATCATGCTGATGTTATTTATCAGGCTCCACGGAGGTCTCCTTTAGTTTCCTATTTGAAGGGCCAGAAATAATTTTCCCTAACATGAAGTTTTCCATGGAAATGCAGAAACAGGCTTTGGAACATAACATTTGCATAATACACATTCTTCCGAGTTCTTTCTGAGCCTATTACTTTGTATTTAGCCTGATTTCCCCCTAACCCTCCCAGCTGTGTCGAACATTTGCTTCTACTGCCATTTGTTTTCCTCTTTTGGAGGACTTTCATTAGTTGGAAGTTTAGAAACAAAAATAATTTTCTTTGAGGATGAAAATACTTATAGGCAAAGAAGGCTAGGCTTTGTAGTAAACATTGTATCCTGGCTCTCTTGGCCCTCTCTGGGTCCCTTGTATCTTGGATTTCTTTGACTTCCCTGACGATCTGTTCTATGGCTGAGCCAGGTTCCAGCAGGTGTAATGTACCATCATGCAAACCTTTGCTAGCTGCAAATACGCTTTTAAAATGTATTTAATCACCTATTTCAATCTGCTGTATTAATGTAAAAACTACTTGAAGATAAACACATTTCCAGGTGCAAAGCCAACATGAAACTCTTACATAAATAAATATGGCAAAACCAAATTAAAACTCTTGCATTTTCCGTGTCTCTAGATTTGGACATAGCAATTGCCTACCTTCCCGTTTATGGTTACCGTCACTGTGTTCTAGGACACATCAAACCTCAATTCTAACTAATTCTTTGCTAACATTGCATTGGGAGCCGTTTTGTCTCTCCCCACCAGGCGTGCTATAAACCAAATATGTAATGAAGAGACACACTTTTTATATTTGCCTTCAATTGTATGAAGTATCTTTCAATACTCCATTATCCTTCGTCTTAATGTAATCTAGCAAATTAAAGCACGTTATTTAAAATGTGACACTTTGGGTTGAGTGTCTTTCTGTGGGAGTGTATTTACACTTGTGTCTGGCCGAGTGGGGGACAGGAAACTGGGTGTGCTACAACACGAGTTTTCTTCATTAAAATTGTTTGTGAAGAGAGATAGGAGATACATACCTTTTGGAGTGCCCTCTTTCCCAGTAACGGATGGAGTCAGGATGAGGCTGGGCTGGCCAGGCCGACGCTCTGCTTGCTGACGGGTTTTAAACGCACCCGGGATTGATCTTTGACCACAGGTCGGGAGAATGAGAACCAGAAGTGCGTGCAGCCACAAAGAATTGGAATCTGGAAGGGTTGGCAGGAGCATGTCCAGCATTCAGGATGCCAGTTGACAAAGCACAGGGCATGCTAAGGTTGCAAAACCCACTGCTGTGTCACCTGAGAGTTCGCTGCAAAGTGTGTTAGAAAGAGAGTCGCTGTTGTGGGAATGAGAAGGGCCAAAGCTCGTAAACTCCGAAGTACTTCCAACCTCGTTTCTCGGCTCTTCCTGCCAGGGCCATTCTCCCTGCCATCCTCAGTTAGCAGTGTGCTAGAATAGGCTTTGCCTCTCAGAGTAGAAGGAACGAACGCTGGAGAGGAGGCACGGGAAAGAACTAGCACATAGCACACCTCTTAGAGCCTTTTCTCCCTCAACCCTTTAGGGGAGTTTTAGTGACTAACATTTAGTTCTATTATACAGTGTGTGTATGTGCACATGTGCGCACACGTGTGCATGTATGTGCTATTTATTTTGTATTTATACTTTCATGTATTATTTATTTGTATAATTCTATTATAGATAGTAGAACAAAGCCAGAGAAGTGAGGTGACTTATGACCAACCAGCAGATAAGCGACAGTCAGAATTCAGGATGTGCGCTTGAATTAGTGTGTACTACATTTTTCTCTCCCATCTGCCCACTGCCCAAATACTATTACTCAGTGTAGCCCCTTTGGGACAGATAAAACCCCACTTGCCTTTTATTCTTCTGTAGTACATAACTGTTAATTAATAATGAATTAAATTTTCTTCAGAACAACAGTTCGGTATGTTTGAGATAAATAAATGTTATTTTAGAACTGATTTTTGTTTTTAAAAGACATCAGGATGATTGCTATGTTCTGACATTTCTGTAAGGCAAACACAGAAGACAGAAACAGAAGGGGGTGTAGCCTCATTAATGCCTTTACTAAGTGGCTTTGCAACAGGTTCAGTCTCACAGATCGCCACACATGTCTGTAAAGTGTTGTGCTTAGCCTTTTCCTGCTGTCTTCCAAGACAGAGCCTTTGTCTAGAAGAGACAAGAGAGGAGGGGGAGAGGGAAAGAGAGAGAAAGAGGCAGAGAGAGAGGGGGAGGGGAATTGTATTACTTTAGAGTCTATTAAGGTTTCTTTTTGATTTATGTGAGGCAACAGAACATGTGTGACTTGAAATAGATGAGTGGCCCTATTGACAGATAAATGTGTAGATCAGTCTTTAAATAATAGGCTTTTTAAACCTGTGCTTGAGTTTGGGTTGGAGTTTTGCCATATTGTTTAAATTAGCTCAAGAGCAGAGAGGAGACTTTTAACAGGAAGCCATTGTAATTTTCTGCTCTTAGACATTAGTGTTTTCACTGTCTCAAGGGACAATAGAATCCCTCTGGGATTGTTTCTAAGCCTGTTGAATTGTACATTAGTATTTCCAAGCCTGCCCATAGAAGAGTAGGGCCTTTATTTCATTTTTGTGATGACATGACACTGTCCCCAAATGTCATTTTCTTTTACAGTGACCTTTTTCAAAACTATAATATTCAGAACAAAACACTTTAACTAACTTTTTGGTAGATGTGTTCCACGTTTACTTTGAAAAAAAAATCATAGGGATTTAATTATTATTTGGCATTTAATATCCATGTAACAAAGCAACAGCTAATAAAAAAAAACCCTGTAACCGAAGATTTTCTGAGATATATAGAATAAAGTATAATAAGAATTTTGTAATTGGATATAAAAACATGAGTTACATTTGTTTCCATTAAAACTCAAACTTGTTATTTTTACAAAGTTAAAATTCATGTACGGTGTTTTAATAACTTTATCATCATCACTATCTATAAAGTGATTTTTAACAGTGGTGCTTTGTTGAATATGACTTGACAAACATTTACTGTTCCTTGCTTGTACAGTTGGGTCAATGGATTTCCTGTTTAGAGAAGTGACAGGGTGGAAGAGAGTGGGTGTGAGAAAACAAGGTGCTGTTGGGCTCACACTACATCCAGATGGTTTGTGGACTGTTCAGTAGGTCGCTGGTACATCAAACCAAAGAGTTAACATGCCATGCTGCAGACATCTTGTTCTATAGTGAGTAACATTAGAAAAGGCCATGTCCTCCCTCTGCGGTAATAGAGGAGGAGTGTTGTGTGAGAAGGAAGCATGTCACACACTGTCATTTTCATGCAGCATAGAGTCCCATTCTGTGACAGTGACTTAACCCCCTTGGACATCTCCAGTGTTCATGTGCCTCTGTCCTGACTTCTGCCAGAGGCAACTGTATCCACTCCTTCTTTGCTCTTGTGGACCGACGCAGAGCTTCTGTACCAGGGCCTGGGTTAATTGTCAGCTTCCTGCTCCTTGGTGATTCTGTGATCTCATCTGTGGCTGGGCTCCACCTGCATGGAATGGGAGAAGCTACTCAGAGCCTTTGGACTTAGACAACCTTCAGCACTTGAACACTCATCAGACCTCTTCTTCCTGACAAGTGTGTCTTCTGCTTCCTTCCTTTCTTTTTTTTTAAAGATTTATTTACTTATTTTATGTATACATGTACACTGTAGCTGTACAGATAGATGGTTGTGAGCCACCATGTGGTTGCTGGGACTTGAACTCAGGACCTCTGGAAGAACAGTCGGTGCTCTTAACCGCTGAGCCATCTCTCCAGCCCCCTTGTTTCCTTTCTTTTGAGACATTTTCCCTCAGTCAGTCTTGATGGGCTCTTGCAAAGAAATGATCACATTATTTGTGAAAGGCACATGCATAATAACACCCATACACGTATCTAAGCATACATGGAAATACACATATGCTTTCTCATATACATACATACATACATACATACATACATACATACATACAGAAACATACGTGCACATATATACATGCATATTCTCTCTCATATACAATATACAAACATGCATGTACATACATATGCTCTCTCATATAATACACAAATGTACATGCACACATATGCACCTCCCTCTTCCTCCCTCCCCCTCCCTCATACCATACAGTTCTTCCCTACAAATAACCCTTGATATAGATGATAGCGGGCACAGATATGTGCTGTTATAACCCAGCTATCCCATCAAAGCAACACACATTCATTTGTTGTCAAATTTGCAGAAAGAACGTGTTAGGTCTACTTGAAGTCTGCAGCCCCTAATCAGCCTTATGTGTGTCCCTGGCGATAGAGTTACTACTTTCTACAGTCACTGTAGGCCCAGGCACAGTGGTTTTGGTCAGTCATTGCTTTTCTGTATCCCATGAAACTGGTAACCACTCAGTTCTTTCTGAAACACATCCTCCATGCCTGGGGTTTCACACTTCTGCCTTATCTACTATCTAGTAGCCTTATCTATTATATCTGCATCCTTTTTCCTTTCACCACTGAGCAATATGACAAAAAAAAAAGTGATTCAAAAGATGGAGCAGGGCTCCGTGTGAAACCGGTTGTGAGCTGTAAACAGGACCTCACTGAAGCTCTGGCTCCCGAGACACTGAGACAAGAAATGAGAGGAAGTGTTTTATGCCACATGGCCTAGAGCAGTGCTTTTCAATGGGGCCTTGTTAGCACAGGGGTGGGACAGTTCTTCCCAAGGAAGGGCTCTTCCATGGCATCCCTGGCCTCCAGACACCAACTGCCGGTTATGCCCTCCATTGTGTCAGGCCCAGACTGCCCCACACATTCATTCTCAGATGTTCTCTACCGTGGCCGTACGGTCCTGTGGTCAGAGGTAACTGAGGGTAATAGTTACCCCTTTCTTCTGATGCCACTTATCGTTTATCATTTTTATTATTTTTGGAGAAGCAATATGGTGTATTCACTCTGGTGTTGCTTATGTTGACCCGTTGCAGAGTGTACCTCTCCCGTACTATCCTGTCCATATGTTTTCAAACAGTTTTTCTTCTTCCAGGATATTGTCTTTATTGAAACGAGACTGTGATGCTTAACAGGAGCTCCTTCTGATACTTCCGAGTCAGCTCAGACCTGAGCTCCTGGGCTTCTAGGAATAGATCATCTCCTGTGAGCTCCTAGATGCCTGAGTCACATTTATCAGGTTGCAGTGCATTGTGCTTCATGCCTATCTTTCAGTACACATAAGAACAGATATCATTTTGATGGTGCCAACAACTGTGTATAGCAGGTAGTAGAGGGCCAAGAAATAGTCTCGGTTGTTTAAACAAAGGGGTGACAGCTATTGTTGAGGTAGGAAACATTTAGGTAGGAGGAAAACAGAAACAGCTTACATCGCCTGGCTGCAAACACCGTAGAGTACAGTGGGCTATGTTTCAATCTAGAAATATGGGGTGAAGGTCTTTGCTCTCTTATGCTCACAGGTTGACAAAGACTACATGGCCATGGATTAGTACAATGCATCACTTGAGCTTGGAACAGACATTTTTGTAGTCAAGTTAACTTCTCTTTTTTTCAAAAAACCTAGAGTGATATTGAAACACCAGAGATGGTGATTATTCAAAATGATTTTAGAAGATTGGAATCCAGGAAGGGAGCAGGGTTGAATTCACAAGAGCAAAGTTAAGGGCTAGACAGTAAGTTATATCTCAATACAATGATGGGTGTTGAGAATGTCATTTTTTCTAGTATCTGAACCTCTTAGCTTTATCTCTAAAGATGCTTTCAAACCAACTCTTAGTTTAAAAGAGTTCTTTCTAATGAATTTTCAGCATTCTATGAGAATGGCTCCAATTCTCAAGTTTTCCCACCTTCGTCCCTCTATCCCTCCTTCACTCTTTCCCTCCCTCTCTCCCTCCCCCCTATCTCACCCTATTATCTTCCCTCTTTCTTTCCTTTTTATTTTGAGACAGGGTGTCTTTATGTAACCTTGGCTGGTCTGGAACTAACTCTATAGACTAGGCTAGCCTAAAACTCATAGAGATCCTCCTACCTTTGTCTCCTCTACCTCTCAAGGGCTGAGTTATAACAGTGTGTACCATACACCGTGGAGTTTTGTTGTTTTCTTTACAGGGTCACAGGATGTAATCCTAGCTGGCCTGGAACTCACTACGTAGATCAGGCTAGCCTCAAACTTGAATTAATCTCCTGGCTCATGCTCTGAAGTGTTGGGAGGCCAGGCTTGCAC
Organism: Montemys delectorum; assembly: GCA_019843815.1. Classification (NCBI taxonomy): domain Eukaryota; kingdom Metazoa; phylum Chordata; class Mammalia; order Rodentia; family Muridae; genus Montemys; species Montemys delectorum. The sequence goes on along the minus strand of JADRCD010231793.1, from coordinate 71 downwards.
TACCAGATCCAGTTCTCTCCATTGATGTTAATTCAGTAGTTAGCACTAGACACAGTCTTATCCCCACGACC
>JADRCD010231792.1:0-15833 GCA_019843815.1 Montemys delectorum | reverse complement strand
GAGAGAGAGAGAGAGAGAGAGAGAAAGAGAGAGAGAGAGGAATATGATGAGGAGGATGAGGTAATCTCTAAATCCTCAGATAGTAGCTTTGGCAGGGGATTTACGTACAGAAATGGCAAATCCACTTCCAGAATAAGAGTAAGAATGCTTACCCTTTGCACAAAAGAACTATACAATGTAGATAACTTGTCACCAGATAGTTTTCTTAGGGAATTATGCCCCATTATGAGTTAAGTACTAGTCTCTGCAGGAGGACTTATCACTAAGCATCAATAATAGTTATGTTTGCTTAGGTGAATAGAAGTGCATGTTGGTGGGCCCATGAATCACTTCGATCTCTGCTACTGTGGCTATATTATTCATGGGCTCATTGGATCATGACATGGATGAGTAGGAAAAGATGTTATCTACTATTGACAGAATGAGCCATTCTATATAGTGTTTGTGAGGTATTTTTCTTGTGAAGTTGTCTTTTAATATACATTTATATGGAACAAAGGTATCATTATAACCTCTGCAAATTCAAAATTACCTACCCATATGAGTTGTTTCCCAAATGTTTTTCCTACAAATTTTCTAGTTATCTTCCCTACAAGATTCTAGCTGTCCAACTTAACCAATGGCTACAGTCACAAATTATTATGTTTTCACACAATTGGTCTTGTTCCCTTACCAGAAAAATCTACAAATACGTGCAGTGCCCAGTGTTCTGTCAAATGAAGTTTTCTGTCATCACTACCTTTTTACTGTTGTCCTACAATGGGACTGTGATACTCTAGTTCTCCTGTTCCAGGTAGTATTTCCATAGCATGCAGAAACATTCATAAATCAAACCCTATTGTTCTGTTCCTCGAGTCACTGATCATATCACATGACTATAAAAACACATGTAAATAAATAGGCAGAGGTAAAAAGTATTTTATCAGGAAAATGTGATTATGTAACAGAATCATGCAATACTATTTTGCTTTGAGAACCTGCTCTGGACTGACTCAGTATGTAACATTTCCATTCAAGGATAGATTGTTGCTGTGTTAATTCAACTTCTTAGATTTATTTTTCATTTTTTATTGGTTATTTTATTTATTTACATTTCAAATGTTATCCCTTGTCCCAGTTTCCCCTCCACAAGCCCTCTATCCCCTCTCTTGCTTCTCTGAGGGTGTTCCTCCACCCAACAACTCCTGCCTCAATACCGTAGCATTTCCCTACCCTGGGTCATCAAGCCTCCACAGAACCAAGGGGCTCACCTCCCAGTGATGCCAAATAAGATCATTCTCTACTACATATCCAGCTGAAGCCATGGGTTCCCCAATGTATACTCTTTGGTTGGTGGTTTAGTCCCTGGGAACTCAGGGGTTTCTGCTTAGTTGATATTGTTGTTCTTCCTATGGGGATGCAAACCCCTTCAATTCCTACAGTCCTTGCCATAACTTCTCTGTTGACGCCCTGCCCTCAATTTGATGTTTGGCTGTGAGCATCTGTATCTGTATTGGTTAGGTTCTGGCAGAGCTTCTCAGGGGGCAGCTATACCAGTTTCCTGTCAGCAAGCACTTCTTGGCATCAGCAATTGTGTCTGGGTCTGGGGTCTGGGTTTAGATCCCTAGATGGGGCTGTCTCAGCGATGGCCTTTCCTTCAGTCTCTGCTCCACACTTTGCCATTTCCTGTAATATTAAATCTCATCTCACTCAGCCATATCCAAGAGCACCAGTTGCATGATAACTTAAAATCAGAGGCAGACTGAGCACGGGGGTTCCCAATGAAGGAATGGAAGAAGGGACTGAAGAATCTTAGGGGGTTTGCAGCCCCATGGAGGGAGAAAAGTGTCAACTGGCCAAGATCCCCCGGAGCTCCTGTGGACTGGACTACCAACCAAAGAGTACACATGGTGAGATTCATGGCTCCAGGGTCATATGTGGCAGAGGATGGCCTTGTTGGACATCAGTGGAAGGAGAGGTTCTGGGGCCTAATGGGGATTGATGGCCCAGTGTAGGGGAATGTTAGGACAGGAAGGCAGGAATGAGTGAATGGATGGATGGGTGGGGAAGTACCCTCATAGAGGCAGCAGCAAGAGGGAGAGGATAGAAACTTTCAGAAGGGAATCCTGGAAAAGGGATAATAATTGAACTGTAAATAAAGAAAATATCCAATAAATGAAAAAAAATTAGTTTGTACTGAAAGCCCAATAACAATATAAGAGCTATATCTTAAAAAGAGTGTCACTGTCTATAGATCAGTTTTCTCAAATCCCAAGTGCCCCTACTAACCTCTGTAACCCCTTCAGTGATGTGACTTTGGTTCACTATTTGGTTTGGCAGAGGCAACTCTAGTAAAGTTCCATTTGACCTTTCCAACCATAATAGCAGTCACTCCACAGGGCAAGGAACCAGGATGGGGATTCTGCCAATTTCTAAGTGTAATTCTTCCAATTATTCATTATGACACTATAGAAATAACCACAGAGTGAGTTCAAAAATTTGTTGTACCCCACAATGAATCAGACTAAACTAATTGCCTAAAACTCCATTGATCAGCTGACTTTCATAACTCCCTACTTTAGAGGTCAACAATGCTCTTTAGGGGCCCCAGGGATCAATGTTAATTCAGATCCAGTGCTGCTGCCAATAGGCTCCAAAAGTTCTGGTTATTTCTTTTTTCCAAAAGTGTTCTGCTATTTACATAAAAAGCTGTAATAGATGTGGAGTTTTGAATATGCAATATTCCCATAGACTTGTGGACTTGATCAATTGGTCCTCAGGTAGTGGCACTGTCTGATCAAGTGATGGAATATTGCTGGAGGAAGTACAGTACTTGATGCAGGATATGACAATATCTAGCCTCAGCCAACCCCTCATCTTCTTTGCTTGCTATGATCTGTTGAGATGTGATCTTCCAGTTTTCTCCTCTGTCCATCTGTACCTCATCCTCCCCTGACCTAATGGACACTTTCTGGGAAACTGCAGCCCTCCAAAAGTCTTCTATAAATTGCTTTTACTTAAAGTCTTTTATGGTAGTAAAATACTTTAAAATACTTCTAGTAAAACTAGAAGTAACTAAATAGTTCTTTGGGATAAGCATTAAAGAAATATTAAAGGTAAATATTTTCATTGTGGTAGTGAGATAATTATCTAGAAGACCATTTTCCCTTTGAATAGAGGGATTTAGTTACTTGAATATAGAAATTGGATGTTGAGGTCATTTAGGATATTCTTTAATTTATTTGTTACAGAATTTTTCTACTTATGCCCCTTGAGAAAAGTCTTAGTAGGCATCTTAGTACCATTTTTAGTGTTCTTGTTGATAAGGAAATTAGAGAACAAGATGATTTTTATCTCACAATTCCAGTTTACAATCAACCATAGCAAAGAAGTTTTGGGGTAGGATCTGGATTATGTCATGTCTAGGAACAAAGAGTACTTAATAAGTACATGCTAATACTCAGTTCACGTTCTCCACTCTTTTCCTGTCCCTCACTCAAGTCCAGGAGATGGTGCTTCCATTGATATGTGAGCCATCAAGCCTTAATATAACCAAGTCAATCAGCTACAGACAGACATACAATCCAACCAAATCTGAGCAATCCTCATTAAGTTTGTCTTCTGGGTGATTCTAGATTGTATCAAGTTGGCAACTAAAACAAGCTGTCACAGTAGTGTTGTTTATTTTAGTTCTGGAAACACTATGATTAATGCTTTAGTGTCAAAGGTCCACATCAGTAGGAGAATTTTGAACATTGTTTTGCTACAATGTCTATTATAATCAATGTCTTCACCTTGTTTTTGGTGACTCAGTAGTGCTTTGGTTCTTGGTACTATGGGAGTCTAATTAGATGCAGTATATTTAAACCATCACATGAGGCAGTGTCATATCTAGCACACATAAAAGATCAATGATATAAGTACATCTCTCAGAATTCTCTTTCTTGTAGTGTTAATGCAGGGCATGTCTCCCAGATCTCCCATTAAGGACAGAGTCATGAATATAATCTCAGTTGTAACATTAACTCACATTTTCAGCTTCATGTCCATATTTTCACAAATTCAATCTAATATAGCTTTATATTTCTCTCAATGTCTGACCAATTTAATATCCATTTGGACACTTATTCTTGAACTTTGTTTATATTAATTAGAAAGACCTTAAGAAGTGTAACATATCTTGGTCCAGACTTTGTACCTGACTTCTTGTAACTGCTTTTCTTTACATCTAGTTATAGTTCTAGAGGCAAAGATGGATATATAATGAAGAACATTATCCGTGTCTAGGTTGGTATCTTCTTAAGGTAAGCCATTGTTTGCTTGACAGTGATTTATTAATTTCTTCAGAAAAAAGCTTGATTAAGCATACCACAAAAAGTTGGAATGAGGTTGCACTATTTGCAAGGCTGATCAGTGAGTTTCACATTTTGTACTTCAGAAAATCAAAAAATAGAAAACAAAAGTCAAGAAGTCACTTCCTGAAAAGAAGTGACTTATCTGGCCTTTCAGAGCAAGTACTGAAACTCTGGCAGAGGAATCATCCCTGCAGGAACATGGCAATTATATTTTGAAACTATGAATGTAGTTTCAGTCCTGAGCTGAGTAGTTCAGAGACATCATGAAAAATAGCAAACTAAATATGATATGCCCACATATGATCAAATCCTTTCAGAATTCCTAAAGCTAGATCAATAAGTATGTGAAATATTTTAATTTAATTTTAGAACATTTGAAGTATACAAATTGAATATGTTATGAGTATGATATTTAGATGGAATGTGCTAGGAACACCTTGTTTTAGAAATTCATTTTACTGATTAAAGTCCCAAAGTACATTACTGAGGAAATGCTACGCATGAAGGCATAAGAGCACAGAGAATATAATGATTGCCTGTGAAGTAATTTTTCTGTATCAAAGATGTTCTTCATTCAAGTCTATAAATTACTGGTAAGTTGATATTAGTAAGAATACAATAAATTTCAGTGCAGATGTCACAGAAGTTCTTTACTTCCTGGGATGACACTAAAAGAAGTGTGAACAATTGATTATCCAGTATCAAACTAAAACAAACATATGAGCAATATTATGTAGACTGAGCAGGTTGTATTTATAAATATAAAGGTATGTAGCAATAATTAATGAAAAAAGATGACTTAGATTTGAAAGAGAGCAATGAGTAGTACATGAGCAAAGAGTAGGATAGTTTAGGGGAAAAGAAGGAATGTGAAATAATCATAATTTCAAAAATAAAGAATTTTTAAAAGGGGATCATTAAATAGAGTATTCCAGAAGTAGTCTAAAATCCACCTTGTGTTTTTCGAAGTAAAAATGTTTCATAATTATTAGATCCAAGGCAGAGAAGCCTCTAAAACAAGTCCATTGTTTACTTTAGTGTCTTCATGAGAGAAGTAGACAATGTTTGGAATGATCAGTGTGATGGGAGTATTCACACTTTGAGAAGGAGGAGGATTTATAACATTCTCCAGAATGAGAGTAAGTACAGTGTCCTTTCTTTTATATCCATCCTTAGTCTCTTATGTCCCTCTCTTCAGCTCCCTGACTATTTCAAATACTAAAGAATGTAGAGATTTTAGTTTTGTTCATTTTTTTTTCTGTTTTGATTTTTATGGTGTTTAATCAGTTAGTGAAATGACATTGGGATACATAAATTTTTTTGAAAAAATATTTCATTTCATATAGCATCTATTATATGTACAACTTAAATTTCATGTTGAATTGGATTTAAAAGCATGTTAAAATTGGTGAAATATCACACTGTTCATAAAAGGTTTTCTAAACACATATAATGAAAATTTGGAAGTGAAATGAATAATAAATTTGAAAATATCCATAGAAGTAACACTGAACTTTTGTAGAATTATTTGAATATATTATTAGAGATGTAAGAGTACACACAAAGATGTACACACAATGACAGACACACACATATGTGTATATATATATATATATATATATATATTAACCACATGAAAATAATGTTACCATGCATTATATTTATTGGCAGATTTTTCTGAATATCTTACTACAGATGATCATTATCAATGATTTACTTCACAAAATGTTTATTGTTTTCAGATTTTCAATTCCACTGAGTTTTAAAATTAAATTTAATAAGACAATGAATGCCATAAACATTCCGTTGAGATTTTAGAAATCTGACACTCTTATTTGTATATAGAAATTTGCATTAATTTGGTGATAGATTCATTCAGGACATACATTATCAATGATTTTAAAGAATATATTTTAGAACAAAGCAAAAATTTGAAAACCCTTACATGTTACTTTAAGGGAGTGGCATATTCCCTAGTCACTTAGATTTAAGCCCCCTCTTATAGATGAATCAAAAAAAAAACCTACCAGAATATTTAAATATCTAACCCCTCCCCCCAAAAAAACAACAAAAATAATCCATAGTCAATTCTCAAATTCAATGAAGTAAGCTGAATACTGTGGGTAGGAAAGTCCACAACTTCCAATATGTAACTCCAGTTAATCATGGTGTCAAAGTAAGTAAAGCATTTATGGAGTTTATTGAAGATAAATCACCATATCATATACTCTAATATAAGGATGGTTTTTCCTCTTGGAGTTTTTCTTCATCTTCTGCTGTTTGGATATAGAGTATCTCCTGCCTTCTTAAGTCCAGATTTTATAACTACATTTAGGAAAGATTTCCTCTACTGCATGTTTCTTTTCTTAGCTACTTTTTACTTGATGAAAATAGGTCATGATTAGACATTCTGACAGGAACAGTTGATGGAGAGAAGGACAGGAAATGATATAATGGTCCTAAATTGTGTATTTCTGTATGCCCTGCTGTTTGGGGAATGACCTTACAGTTAAGCAGGAAATTGGGGGTTAGTATTGAACCTCAGATTCAAATGTGCTCCTGCTTTGTTCCTAGGTAATGTTCATACAAAGAAAGAGGCAAAAGCCCCAGACTAGTACTAAAAGATATAGGTGAACCTAACAAAGGAAATATTTACTCCTCTAACAAACTAAGCAGTTCCCATTTTTGAGCAAATTATTTAAATTTCACATGAATATCCAGTGAGCTAACATAACCATTGCATGTAAAGCACCTAAATATTAAAATAACAAATGTCTAGTGCCTTAATATTTATGTAGTTTATTTACTCATGAAAACACAGCTTTGATATTATTTATTAAATACATAGATTTTTTATTTACATTTAAATCATTTTGCTTTAAAACTGCTTTTAAGGATTTTTGTGCCACAAGATGATAAATTGCATTAATATGTGGTCTGTTTATTTTTTCTTCTAAGATAGGCAGTATCTCCTATATGAAAAATATTCAATAAAACTGGCATGCCTAAAATCTCACCAAATACATAGACACAAAAGCATATAAGCATCTTAAGCCTTTCCATTTAAAATTTTACTTGAATTTAGTGTTACCAAGATCCCGGTGCACACTTTTTACTATTATATGAAGTTATTTTCAATTGCTTAAAATAGATTACTATTTGGGATGTCATATAAGACAGATAATTACTTCACAAATGAAATGCAGAAAACCCATCTCAGGTGCCTGTATCTCATGGTCTTTTCTAAACTTAGTTTTGTTTTATTTTCGGTTACTCCTCTGTGGTATCAAACCCCTGAAAAAATTATATACTTTATTATTTTATTTACATTCATCTAGTCATTAAGCTCAAAGACCAATGAGAATAAGAAAGCTGTAGAAATTAACAATTAGCAATACTATGTAATTGCTTAGAAAAAACACCCCAATTAGTCAAATCACTATTAAATTTTAATCAATGTGAGTGAGTATTTCTATTTTTGACTGGGGATTTCATATGGATTTTTCTAAGTGATTCCTTCTTGTACATGAGGTTGTCTCCACATATCATGCTAAATGGGTTTTATCTCAATCTTATATAATATACTGATAATAAAAGTCAAGATATTTTCTTTGATAAGATGTTTCTTTTTATGATGCTCATGACATTTTTTCTAAACTTAATTCTTCCTAGGTGTCTAAGTAAAAAAATGTATATATTATTATTAAATCCCATAGTTTTTTATATTATTTTATGTGGCATTATATAGGGATTAATATCAGACAGATATTCTTTTTCATAGTTTTTTAAAAAATAATGGTAATTATTTGTAATGTATGAACCTTGAAAAAAATACCTACAAATCCTGAACAAAGATGGTAATACCTTAAAATTCTAAATATCCAGAAGAAAGTTGAGTTGAATTTAGTTAAATAACATGGGTTCTTGGGTTTGTTGACAAGCACTGTATTAGAAACATCAATTCATGTAAATTTATGCTTTGTATACTGCTTTGAATGATGTATGCATTTGCAGATATCATTTCTATAGTGAATAGATTTTTAGTTTTCCTGTATGTTCAGACTTAAACCCATTTTTTGTCCATTTTCTAATGCCACTGTACGATGGTATCCCTGCAGTCAGGTGTTCAGAATAACTGCATCTTTTTCAGCGTCCTCTGCTAATCTACTACGGTCTACCCAGGTATATGCAAAATAGAGTCCATAATAACAGGCTATAGTACAAATACAATTAATTCTAAAACAACAGGAGGCTTCTTTTGTTGTTAAGACTTAAATAAAATAATATATGAGTAAATGTTACATTTCTCACAATAAAGAATTTTTCTCCTTATCATAAGAATCATATTTTCTAAAGGAAGGGTTTATATTTTCCTTGTCTTATATAATCCAGCTTGTTCTGAATATGTCATTACTTTGAAACTTATCAAAATAATGCACTAGTAAATGCATCCTGATCCTTTGCTATTCAATGTATAATTTTTGCTCAATAATTTCCTTTTAATCTGTTTTATTAAGTAAACCTATCTTTGAGCAATTGAAACTTTAATATGTGGCTTCATATATCTTCTGATAATTAAATTCACTTCCAAAATAATTTACCTTTTGCAGAGACATTTGCATGGACCTTATTCTATAAAAACCATAAAAGTGTTAACAAAATGGTAAGATTGTATTATTTATTAAAGTATATATTTAATTGTGCACCTTGTTTTTCTTCTGGGTTTCTAAATGGTTAATCCTAACAACTATATGGGGAAGAAAAGAAATTAACTAGAGTACGGTCCTTGTGATATAATGACACTTGCTCTATGCTCTTACAGAGTAAAAAACATGATGATAAAACAGCACAAAGTGGAGTGTTATGAATTTTATTAATGACTAGAAGACACTGTGCAAAACATCAAAGGTCTATGGAAAAGATTAATGACCCCGTGTGAGACTGTTTAATTACCTCCAGCTAATTAGATTCTTGACCAAATTTTTAATATCTGCATTCCTTCTACAGCCTAATTGAGATTCCACATTATTTATCAATCTTTCAAAAAGCCCTTAGTGGGCTGCTTTTTTAGTTTTTCCCTTTGCACTTTGACTCCATTTATGGTCAATTATTAAATAAATAGCAAAGTAACTATTCCCCACAAATTGTGTATGCAGAACACTTTATGTCTGTTTATTTTGACTAGGAGACTATCATTGGCATTTTTTATATACATAATGAAGCACTCTAACTAATAAACTGACTAACTCCACTGTAAACAACATAGATAGTATTTTTGTAATCTGGCATGTGCTCAGGAACACCTCATGTGGTTACTGTGAATTAGACTTTGCAACAGTCAACTCAATCTTTATTTTAGTTTACCTTGGTTAGTCCCAGAGACCCATGGAAGATGATTAACATGTAAACTTGAAAAAAACTCAGTCAGTTCTTCTCTTCCATTTCATTCCCTTCCCTCTCCACTTTTTTCCTTTCTCTCCCTTTTTCTTCTTTTTTCAGTCTTTTGTTTACTGACAACTGATGAAAGCTGAAGGAGGAGTGGGTCTCTTAGGGATAGTTTTTAAACTGGTTTTTCCAGTACAAAGTAGCCAACCCAGAGTCCATATAAACACAGAAAACAGAACAGATTCAAGAAGTCAGTTTTTATAAATGTATGCATATGCACACATCACAATAATAACTGGAGAAGATTTCAGTTTAATGAATTTGAGAGTGGGGTCCATGGAAGGAGTTGAAAGGGGCTAGTGGGAGAAAAGTGATGAATTTATATTTTAATTAATGTATAAAGAATATATAATTAAATTGATATATTTATATTTTAATTAAAGTAAATGAAGTATGTATAATAAAATTAAATTGCATTTTATATATACATAGTCTAAACTCTATGTCTACTTATATTAATATCTAGCATGATCATATTAACTATGACCAACCACTTTCATTTGAAATTCAGGAAATCCAAAATCAGTTTGTTTCACACACACACACACACACACACACACACACACACACACACATGCATATTTATACATATTATATGATGTAGTATATACATCTATCTATATACCTATTGATGCATATTCAAACATTAATTCTGAAGGTGAGATGTGGTATAGAACCTCAATGGGTAATAGGCTATTTCTATGGGAAACCCATTAATTTCCATATTAGTACTATGACATGTATTGTTTTTAAGTTATATTGGGCAATACAAAAAAAATCTGTACTTTAAAGGGCCCAATGTTGCTATTTTGCTCAGAAATTTCCTTATGCTGAATGATATATGAAGTATTCTCTTAAAAACTCATGCATTTTGTAAGAAAAATGTACTATTACAGAAGAGTATATATTATTTTAGCATCTATGTACCTGCATATTAATGATAGAAAAGATAAAACTATTGTGAGTACAAAGCATTTATCACTTTCTACATAACCAATTGATCTCACAATATGGATCTATTAGAAACTGCAGGTGCTTCATCTGTAACTATATATCTGAAAATGTATGTTGCACATTCTGGACTGTTAATAATAATTTCCTACCCTGTATTTCTCAATATTATCCCTATTTTTAAAACCAAAGAAAAATACCAACTCATTAATATTTTTAAATAATATATGGAATTTTCATGAGTTATTTCATGAGAATCCTAACTCCTCTGTTATAAGATGTTTAAACATGGCGAGAAGAACGAATTGACATGCCGTTTCCTCCCTAGCTATCTGGTTGACTTTATTTTACCCAATGTATACTGACATTGATAATCATTTGCTAAATAAAAAGTAGTGAAAATGTAACTTCTTTCTTCATCCCAAATTTTAAAGTCCTACAACTACAAAAAAAAAAATTAATAAATAAATCTTACCTCTTTGCAACTCAGATATTTAAAATTGCAAGTTTTACATCAGTGTGAAAGTGTAGGAGCCTGATAATAATGTCACCTCTGGCTTCCCTTACAGTCTGTCAATGATCCCTATGTAGGTTAAATGTATGTTAATTACAGCAATTGAAACCCCTGAAATCTTACAGTATTGGAAGCTAAAGCTAGAAGCCTGTATGCTTTCCTGAGTCACAGTGCCTGTACCCGTGACAGGTTTAGAGAAACTAAATGGAAGAAAAGGGCTGTCTAAAACATGGGATAAGGGCTATCTCTCTTCTGGTACTTGAAGAGGAAGAGTATCTAAGGCTAGATGCAAGCACGAACCAACAAGTAAGCAAACAACATTTTATAGCAATTAACTATTTATGCCATTGCTTGCAGATATCTCCATTTTCATGTTGTGGATACTTAGATCTTTATAAGGAAACTGGCTTCTCTAGTAAAAAAGCAATAGATAAATAGAGCTACTGCTATTATGTTGAGAAGAATATGTCTAGAATAGTGGCAATGCTCTAGATGCAGCAGTAATTTGTGATTTTATAAAACAGAGGTTTCCAGACTTGCCAGAGAAAATTGGAATCAGCAGGAAGCAGTATGGAAAACTCCAACACCTAGATTCAAATTCCAGGGCTGGAGAACAAAGGGGTAGAGAACAAGTCAGCCCACACCAGTTTACCAACTACACATGGCAAATGGAGTTTTGAATTGAAAATGTGAGTTCAAGTTAAATTAAAAACAGCTTCAAATAATGGGCTGCATACCTTTAATCTCTAAATTAATACAAGTCAAATCAAGCAGATACTTCTATGTTAGCATTATTTATTACTGCTAAAATGTCATGTCATTAAACTGGACCCACTTAGAATGCCACTTATTCACATTTGAAAGGATGTTCTTATGGTAATAAGTTGTGAGTAAATTTTGATCTTTGTCAAGACCTGCTAAATCCAAGATTTCTTTAAATGTTACATCCTTCTAAAAATATGGCATGCCTGTCAATTTTATACTGCTCTAGAGATATATCTTTGTTTGTTTGTTTGTTTGCTTGAGAGTTATTTTTGTTCCCCCATTTCCCACTATTTCATTTGTGTATGAACAACACTAAAATGTACACTTAGAACACAGCAGTGATCATGTTTAGATCCATGGCTGGGCTGTTTCTAAGGGAAGGATTTAGTAGGAAGAAAAATACCACATGAGAACAATTTTCAAGTTTGCAAAGAGCTGAAACATGACACAAATCTTTAAGTAAAAACAAAAGTTCACGAATTATAATCAATAAATTTGATGAAAAAAGGACATAGTTCTGATATTTGAGTATTATTTGCTTTCCAGTTTTGAAAACTACTGCTGCAGGTAGCCTAAGCCCAAATCTCTGAAGCTCAGTAAGTTGTGATTTGTTAGCAAAATAAACCCACACTATCCAAAGGAAGCCACAGTTCCAAGAGAACAGAGCTAGCACAGCTTGTTAATGAGGAGCCGCACTCACTGTTTGTGAGAGCTCAAGAAAAAAAATGGAAGCATTTTTGCATTTTCTTTCAAAATCTGTTGCTTACAAGCTTCTAAGTGCACTCCCCTTCTCCAGAACCATGAAAAACAGCGGTGTTTCTAACTTTTCACCTTTCAACCAACTTGTCCCTGCAGTATTCACAGTACTAATGAAAGAGATTCTTGACAATGTCACCACAGACCACCCCAGAAGTGGAGTTCTGCCAATGTAAACCATTATTACAGTCCTGACTGCTGGTCCCCTGCTGTGAGGTCATTCAGAAACTTCCTCTGCTTCCCTGTTGCTCACTGTGTCTCTGAAGAGTGACATCCCCGTTGAACCTCATACATTGAGGGGAGCCCCCTGCTACTGATTCCCATCCAGATTGCCATGGACAGCATCCACTTTGATGCTACTGAATGAACTTTCCTTTCAGGACAGACCAAAGAACAGTCAAAGGGAAAACAACTTAGTGGTGGCTCAGAAAAGCCCTTAAACTAAGGCAGTCCTCACTTTCAAGTTCCCTCACATCCCAAGCTTATAAAAAGCAGTGGTGTCCTTGAGTGTGGGCTAATAAGAAGAAGCTTCCTGATAATATAAGATGTATGCTTTTTGCCGCATTCTCATTTAACTTTTGGAGAAAAAATTATTTAGATATAAATTCAGTCCTATTTCTGACATTAAAAGATTTCAGAAAAACTGGATTGTAAGAGAGTTATGCTGAGTTAGACAATCTGGTCCTTTAGGTTTTTATTTCATTCATTGCATTTACACTTTCCAGCATTATTAGTTCAGGCTATATCCAAGTTGAAGGATTTTCTACCTTATTCATATATTGCAAGGAAGAAAGATAGACAGACTCCAGGCCGAAAATGCTATGGGAGGAAATGTATATAATTTGTTTAGAAAAGGGCAATGATATGTTGGTAAAAATTTAAAAGGTAGCTTGTTAGTAATCAAAAACAATACAATGACATTAATGGCCCTAAAATTCAGAAAACATAGCACTGGGAGGGCATCAAGGCCAACAGGGTGAGATTAACATTTGACTGCCAACTAATTCGCGTTTCAGCATTGTCTGTGTGCCTGTTCATGTGTGTGTGTGTACATGTGTAGGCCTGTGTGAATGTGTGCATGCATGTATGTTTCTGTGTGTGTGTGCCTGTGTGTGTATGTGTGTGCACGTGTGTGTGCACGTGTGTGGATGCCTGGGTGTGTGTGTACATGCATGTTTGTCTCTCTGTGCATTTGCCTGTGTGTGTATGTTTCTCTGTGTGTGTATGTGTGTCTCTGTGTGTGCATGCTTGTGTCTCTCTGTGTATATTTGTGTGTGTGTGTACATTCACGTGTGTGTTTGTGTGTGTGTTCACACACCTGTATATGTGTTTGCTCATGTGTATTCGTGTGTGTATGCGTGCATGTGAATCTCATTATGAATGTGCCTGTGTGTGTTTGTGCATGTACATATGCATATGAATTTGGTACATTCACCATCAGTTCATCCTTCACTACTGTGCTTACATTTAATAGTATCTTTTTGCTCATGAATAAAATGTCAAATAAGAGTTAATAAGATGAAGTTGGTGAACCTCTGTTGAATTTACTTTTCATTTTCCATTTGATTTGAAAGATTGAGTCATACCAACTATTACCCCATACATAAGATTACAGTGCATGTACAGATATATTTTAAGGAAGTCTACCAGTTTTTTTTTTTCTGGAAAAAGAAAACAAATTAAAGCAGCAATAATAGCAGAATATTCTTATTTTATTGATAATAAGACAAGGCTGTGAATAGTGATAACTCACTGAGGTAAAACTCTTGAGCTCAAATGCAAAGAAATATGAGGAGAGAGAGAGAGAGAGAGAGAGAGAGAGAGAGAGAGAGAGAGACAGACAGACAGACAGACAGACACAGACACACAGAGAGACACAGAGACACAGAGAGAGATAGCAGGAACTGAGACCAAGTTGGCAGCAAGTACTCAGGGCTCCAGCATTACTGCAGCTTTACTTACAAAACAGGATTCTTTTAGGAACTTGAGCTTCATGTCAACTTTTCAGATTCTTAGGGTTTGGCAATGAACTCGTACTTTCAGCACTCTGTGTAGGCCAAATAAACCGTGAGAGTCGGCAAGGTTTTCCCTATTAGCCACCGAATCCAGGGCATATCAGTGATTCATTTTTAATAGTACAATGTGGCTTGTAATATGTTCAGTTGGCAGGCAGGTATTGTGAGAGGCAAACATACCTAGATTTGTTTTACTGGTTAACTAATTTATATCCCATATGTATCTGAGATGATTTGTTAAAAAATATAGTATGATGGAATAATGATTAGAAAAAGAAAAGAGTCTTGGAGAGGTGGTGAGGAGAATGAAAGGACACAAAGTATTTTAAATTTTCTTAAGAAGAAACAGAAATATTCACTGAGTTCCAAAGTAACTGCCAAAGCAAAGGATGGAAAATAAATTAAAAAATAACTTGCAAAGTTTATCTATGTCAGGTGTAAGGCAAAATATGCTAGGTAGTTATGAAAAAATGGGAGTTGGATAATATGGTCTACACAGGGTCTTTATGGTTCTGGTCAATCCAGTATCTTGCCCTTGTACAAAAGGAAGTTAGTATCATATCAAGTACCTGAAGTCCAGGAGATACCAGAAGCACGGTATTCACACACTCTTTCAAAGTATGTTTGTAAAAGTGTACTTTCTCTTCCCTGTGTCTACACAGATACCTAAATGAAGAAAGCTGCTTATGATCCCACTAATGTGGATAGTATTTGTGGCCAGAATTTATTGTCAAAGTAAGAGATGGAAAAGAAGAAGATCTAACTTTATATTTCTGAATTACTTAAATGTAAGGCATGTGTGAAGTACTTAGTGATGTGTAAAACGTTAAAAAAAAAACTCTAAAATAGTAGAATGCTTTCAGTGAACTTTTCGTTGAATATAGGAAATAATCACTTGAAATATTATGAGTTGGAGGTAAGTGCTAAATCATGCTGAAAAAATACTCAAAAGCCCAAAGATAGCCCAGAGAAGTAGTGAAAATGTATTTCAAAACATGAGGGAAAATAAGTGTGTGAGTGTGTGTGTGTGTGTGTGTGTGTGTGTGTGTGTGT
>JADRCD010231791.1:15953-26333 GCA_019843815.1 Montemys delectorum | reverse complement strand
ATAGGAGTAAAGGACCTTGGCCTTGTGAAGGTTTTGTGCCCCAGTGTAGGGGAATGCCAGGGCCAATAAATGGGAGAGGGTGGGGTGGCAGGCATGGGGAGGTTGGAGGCAAAAGGGGTTTGTTCTTGTTGTTTTTGTTTGTTTTTTGTTTGTTTGTTTTTTGGAGGGGAACCTGGGAAAGGAGAAATTTACATGTAAATAAAGAAATGTCTTAAAAAAAAAAGAAAGAAAGAAAACAGCAGTCAGAGACACTTGATGTTTCTAGTGCTTGGGATAAATGTGAAAGAGACACTGCTAGAAGATATGCAACTATGAGGAATAAGTCTGGGTTTGGATCTGGGAAAGTTCAGTACACTAACTGATGCAGATCACTCACATACTCTTAAATCCCATCTGTTCTGGCTTCTGAATTCCCCTCAGATCATTGTACATTAAGAAAATGTATGGTATATACTCACTGATAAGTGGATTTTAGCCCAAAACCTTGGAATACACATGGTACAACTCTCAGACCATATGAAACTCACGAAGGAAAACTAAAGTGTGGATGCTTCAGTCCTACTTAGAAGGGGGAACAAAATAATCGTGAGAGGTAGTGGGAGGAAAGAACCTTGAAGGGAGAGAGGAGGGGGAAGGAGAAGGGAGGGGGGCAGGATCAGGTATGGGAGAAGAAAGGAGATAAGCTCAGAGAATCAGGAAATTGAATGTTGATGTGTAGCAGTGGGAAATGGGGAACTTGGAGAAGCCACCAGAAAGTCCCAGATGCCAGGGAATCAAGAGGTTCCTGGGGTCCAAAGGGGATAACATTAGTCGAAATACCAACAAAGGGAAGATAAAATCTGTAGAGACCATATCCAGTGGATAGGCAAGACCCTGGTTGAGGCATGGGGCCATCTTCCCATCTCAAATATTTTAACCCAGAATTTTTCCTGTCTAAAGGAAATGCAGGGACAAAGAGAGGGATAGACCGAAGGAAAGGCCACCCAGAAACTGCCCCACCTAGGGATCTGTCCTATTTCCAGACACCAAAACAGACACAATTGCTGATGCCAAGAAGCACTTGCTGACAGGAGCTTGGTATAGCTGTCCCCTGAGAGGCTCTGCCAGAGCCTGGCCAATACAGATGTGGATGCTCACAGCCAATCATCAGACTGAGCAGGGGGATCCCAATGGAAGAGTTAGGGAAGGACTACAGGAGCTGAAGGGGGTTGCAACCTCAAAGGAAGAACAACAATTTCAATTAACCAGAGGTATGACTTATCTGGCATCAATGGGAGGGAAGGCCCTTGGTCCTGTGGAGGCTCAATGTCTCAGCATATGGGGATGCTTGGGTAGTGATGCTGGAGTGGGTGGGTGGGGAAGCACCCTCATAAAGGCAGGAGGAAAGGCTATGGGGTAGGGGGTTGCAGAGGGGAAACTGGGAAATGTAAATTAATAAAATAAACAATTAATAAAAAAGATCCTGTGTATTTTCCTTTGGGTGGTATGAGGTGTCTACACATAAGTCCTACCAACCACAGTAAGGAAGATAAAGGAGACATTTCTTGGTAGGGTTACTGCAAAAGAAAGGTACAGTTCTTTTTTTATAGGCCTGCAGACTCTGTGTGTCACACTGTGGTGATCGTTGAAAAGCAGGTAACAGACATATGGGAACATCGTTAAAGCCACTGCTAGCTGTATACATATTGTCACATTTTTTACCTCCTTTCCTTCTCTCTATTCATCTAGAAATGTTCATCTAATTTTGTGAAAAGAAAGACAAAAGCTAAGAAATGTTTGACATTTTGATCTTTGAAAAATTGCTTTAATAACAAATTAGTAGAGGTTGTTGAGCCAGCTAAGGCCAAGTCTGCTTGTTCTAACCTGTGGCATTCAGCTACACATTGAAAAAAATAATCAGGGTAACTGGATAGATAATATTGGAGTGAACTATAACTACTGTTGCTTAGAAGCTAATTCATTGCCTTAACCCAAATGACCTGTTTTTTTACACAAAGGCTGAGAAAAAACACACAAAATATCAATCTATATGAATGCTGTTCAAAGCTATTCTCTTGTCCAGTCTACCACTCGATTCTCAAGTGAGACACTAAATAACTTTAAACAGATTAACACTTAGAAATATGTGCAAATTCCAGATTTGACTGCTGACAAAGGTGTCATGTTATCAATGACAATACTATGCAGAATGGAACTGGTGAGATGCACAGTTTATTAGAGGAACACACAGGCCCGAGGACCTGAGGGTAATCTCCAGATCATACCAGGTGAAAGGCTATAAATGACTCTTGAGAGCTCTTCTACCTCCATAAAGAGACTCATAATTCACTGGGTCTCTTTAAATAATGCATCATCAAATTAAAAATAAGTAACCATATACCTGCTAGCTTACTTGACAGCCATTGTTAGCACATTGAAAAGTAATTATGGTTAGATTGTATGGATTTTGTAGTTAACTATAAATTACATGCAGTAATGGCTACAAGCCTTAGGATTCAAGAATATTAATAGTTTGTTTGTTTTTTCCTAAGTGGAAGAATTCAAGTTTCTACAGATATATTTGAGTATAGCCCAAAGGTATTTGAAATTGGAAAATTTTTACTACCATTCAAACAAACAATGCAATTAAGTGAGGAAGATAGAGCCACAAAAAATAGTAATTATATTCAATTTATACATTATTTACTTGTTTGTATTCGCTATTATCACCAGGAGGAATAGCTTGCATTATTCCTGTAAGAAGCAAGTTATATATGTAATTGTGTGCTTTAGTAGACACCTATAAAACAGAAAGGTCAGGGCTGGGTAGATGTCACCTTGAGAGAATATATCTAGACCTTTTCATTTTTCATCAAGTAATAATGACAGAAGATAAAAAAAGATAATGATCAAAGATAACTGGGGGAAATGCTTTCATGTCATTTCCATAAAGTTCATCTGCATGAATAAGAGAGTTGATAGTTACTCTTAGGACTTGAGAGATCTGGAAACAATGAATTCTCAGGTAGAGTTAATGGTCAATTTTTGAGTGGAATATTATAAGCAACTGTTAAGAACTTAAACTAGAATGGCAGACTGCTTAAATCAGAGTGAGACATTTGAATTTGAGAAGAAAATGAGTATAGGCTTTGAATTTTCAAAACCTATTTTAAATAAAGTTTCTCAAATGCTTCAACCCCCCCCCCCCTTCTTGCCTGCTATCCAAAGGCAGGGGAGAAATGATGGTTAATAGGACAAGGGGATGTGGACATGTTTAGAAGTAGTTCTTTGGGATAATTCTAATCTCGGTTTGTTGAGACACCAGCAGTCTAGTTCAGTAGTGTCCAGGATACTAGATAAGAATTAACAGCAGAAATGGCCAAACCTCTTTTTCCTTTAGCATATCTTACCAGAATGCACCAGTACAACCAACTGGGACCCAGGCCACCAGGAGAATTTCTCTGTTGTGCCTCTCTCAATGAAACGAAGATCAGCAAAGATGCAAAAGCAACAAAGTGTTGCAAGGCTGGCTATGTAAGTGCACTGTCCCTGTCCTCAAGTCCTATTTATACTCTCTCCAAACCTCACAGGTCCTCCCAGGGGTCTTGTCTCAGCAAAACACCACATGAGTATGCATCACATGGCACCACCAGAAACTTCCACTCCAGAGGAGTTATTGATTCCAATAACACGCAGAGTGTGTGTATCAGCATGAACTACAGGACAAGCTATGTATGTGAAATTGTTGTAAAAACTGAAAATAAATGAATTAAAATTGAATTTGTCAGCTGGTCTCCAATTTTAGTGATTAAGGCAATAGATTTGAGTTTAAAGGAAAATAGAAAGCAAGGAACTAATATGTGTTATATACACTCAATGTTAGGGAATTATGCAGGGAAAATGGTGGAGGAGATAGAAGCAACAGTTCAAAATTAAAGCACACTGGATTGTCTCTTTTTGAGGGTGGGCAGATTATAATATATTTACATTTGTTTCTTGCCTCTACTCCGCACAGGCTGCACCCTATACTCCTCCCCCCTTCTTCGATTCATGGCCTCTTTTTTTCCAAGTAATTGTTATTGTATGCATATGTGGCTTTCATATGCATTTTTCCCTAAATATAACCTGATCCGTCCATATAATATTACTTGTAATTACTTGGTTTCAAGACTGACTGTCTGGCACTGGATGACCAATTGCAATAAGTAGTAGGTCTGGCCTAGTACTGCTTGTATTCTAATGCTAATTTGGGTCTCCTAAACTTGCTACAGCATTTTCTCTGTCCAATCACATTAGGGCAGTGACAGGCTTGTGATTGGACAGGAATAGAGAGGTGGAGCTAGAGTTGGAGAAATAAAAAAGGTCAGAGGAGCAGGAGGAGAAGGAGTCATCATGGAGACAGACAATGAGGACGAGCCAGACTTCACGAGGTTATACAACCAAGCAAAGGTTTTTACAGAATAAATTACTTGGGTTAGAATATTGTCTTTATTATTTGGTTCTGAAATTATTGTATTGGCATCCTGTAAATTGCGATTTTATTATTATATAAATCTGATTGGATATTAAGGCCTTAAGAGTCATGCTTTAATTACAGAGTCTTAGGCGTTATTTAGATGAATGATTGTGGGGTTGTGTAAAGAGGTGCATGCGAGCGAGATGTAGCTTACTGGGAGAAAATAACAAAAACCCGCCTGAACTTAGTATTGAGGCCGAATGGTATCGGCACAAGAACGTGGCCTGGTGGGATAGCAAGTTTGGGGGTGGATTCATTTTTTAATACTTCCCTCAACACAAACTGTTTACAAAAGTGTCTGCACATAGCTTCTGGGAACTTGTCCCCAGTTGGTTCTCATTGGTAAATAAAGATGCTGCCAGTCAATGGCTGGGCAGGGCAGACAGAGGCAGGTTTTTTGGAATTTTCCCATCTTGAGATCTTGAGAGATCAAGGAGAAGAGATATCCACCATGCAGTGAGAGAATGTGGAGAAGAGAGACACCATGCCTAAGAAGAGGAAAGAACAGAGGGACATGGTCGGCATGTGAAGGAGTCAGGAGAACACAACCCAAAGCACTGCCTAGTTGGGCAGACCTCTGGGTCCAGAGCAGCCAAGATAGAATAGAGAGTTTACTAAGTAATAACTCGAGATTGTTGGCAGGAAGTGGATTAACTGTGTAGAGGTTAGGCCGTGGCCTAGCTATTGTGTTGTTTAAGGTATATTAAAATATAAAGGCTATGACTTTCATTTGGGAACATAAAGCATTTAAGGCAGGTAAGGAACTAACTGCCTCTGCGTTTATTTATTAATTAAACAAATATCGCTATAGGAATACTCTTATATGGAGATAACCGTCTCTCCTGTTTCCAGCTTTCTTTTGTTGCCTAAGGTTCTTTGTGTATGGTTGAGGCATTGTGGGCTTTTCCCCATCCATGTTGACATGTCCATTGTGATCACTCTTGTTCAGCTTATGTTTGGGCAGCAATGTTGGTGGGACTTTATGGGTGTAGTTCCTAATATTACTAGGAGACACGTTTCTCACAACAAACTTTCTGATCCTCAACAATCTCTTACAATCTTTCTGCCCCCTCTGATCATCTTAAACTTTCTCTGGCTCAGTCCTTTGAAGAATGTAGATTATTGGAGATAAGGCAGGCCTGAATGAGTTTTTGTTCATGTAGCATTTTGGTTGTCACAAGTGTGTTAGAATAGTGAAGATTTTATGGAACATTTCAAGGAAAGGATTTATAAAGATAGTTTAGACAGAGCCAAACAAAAGGTTTTGTGCTCTCATAAAATGACTATCAAACTGAATAAAAAGCATTATTAGTAATGTTAGTTGTCATCATGTCTGAAGGAGGATAACATAAGGGACCCTCACTGGACTGGATACACCCCTGGAATTCTTCTGGAGCTTTGATCAGGAATAATTTGTCCCACACTCCATGCCTCAGTGGTACAGGGTGATGGGTTGTTCATTGGGAAGAAATCTGAATGTGAAATGAAGCTTTTTTTGAGTGAGATGATTGATGAGCTAAGACAGCGAAGTAGGCTGTGCTGTGAGAAAAATACTAAAAAGATCAAGATGTGTCCAGGATCTTGTTCTAGACTCCCTTGAGACCCCTGTGGAAAGAACACAGTTGAAACACATAGTGTCACAGAACACAAGCAGGGTTCATTGCCCAGTGGAGACTGTATAAGGGGTGAAAATAGACAGCAGCCAAAGAGGCCACCATCCATATCTATACAGTAGTCTGGCTTCTAGTATTTTCTAAAATTCCTTAAATGAGCACCTTTTTTTTTTTTTCTCCCTGAGGGATCCTGGAAGACCACTTTTGCAGGCCTGTTTGGAGTGACTCTTGCAGGGAGAAGTTCTTAGTGCTTATCACAGAACAATATACCTTTTTGCTTTTTCCAAAGATGACTCCTCTGCAGTAGTCATCTGAACCTAGGACTCTTGTTCTGTTAGGTGCTTTTAAGTTTGAATCAAGGGCAAAAGGCCTTTGAAATCATCATCATTTCTGTTAGAAGTGTGCTGCTATTTACCAGAAGCTGCTATTGTTTCTGCCACATTATTAAGACCTTGGAGGCAAATCACTATTTTATTATCTTCATCCCAAGCTAACATGTTTATAGCTACATGTGCCTGTCTTTTATTCATCACTGTGACAAATACTCATGAGAATGTTTTAAACCAATAATGCTACCAGGTTTCTAATAAGTTTCTTCAATAAGCAGGTGATCTGGACAAAAGTAGAGAAATATCAGAATTCTATGACATCTTAGATCAAACAGACATAACTTAAATCTATAGAAATATCCATTCAAACCCCAAAGAATGTGCCTCTTCCTGAGAATCACATTCTAATATAGATCATACAATCCTTGGCACACAAAACAAATCTGAACAAATTCAGAAAGAAACTAAAATAGAAATAGCTCATTGTATCTTTATCTGACAAAAAAATGAAGTAAATACTTAAAATGGGCAGAAACACATCTCCAGTAAGTACACATATTTGCAGTGATTAAAGAACTTTTTACTGAGTGGTCAATGAATCAAAGAAAATGAGACAAGAAAGAAATAAAAATGTCACTGAAACTAAATGAAAATAAAATCACAACACAGAAAACCCTCTAGAATACATTAAAAGCAGCCTTTGGAGGGAAATTTATAGCTCTAAGTGACAGAAACTTATACAGGCCCAGATTTTTCTCTGGAGAGAATTCTAGTTCAAGTGTTGCTATTTAGTGAATTCAGTTTGTTTTCTCCCAAACTACTGAAATTTCATTACTATCATGGCCATGGCTGTGTTAGGATTTAAGACTTTTTTGAGATCTTTCTTGTTACTAAAGTAGATTAATCCCTTTTGTGCAAGGCTCAGCTAATTTCCAAGAATTGGATTAGCAACTTTGATAATAAGTCATTAGAAAGCAAGGACATTTCCATGCTGTCTATTTGGCTTCTATATCATGTCTAGTACTATTACTCTACTACTATTAGACCACATGTCTGTGGTGTAATGACACACCTTCAGCTTCACCATAGCTGCCCAGTTCTGAGCTTCCTAGGTTCATAACAATGGCTTAAAAAATACATTTATTCTTTATAAACTCCCCAATTTCAACCATTCTATATTATTAATAACAGAAAGGGTGGACTATGACAGGTGTTGATTAAATAATACAGGGAAGAGAAGAATCATGGATTAAGAAGATGGCTTTCAATTTAATTTAAAATAGAATGCTACGCAGTTTTTCATAAATAGAAGGGAAATCCATCACATCTGGACAAAATGTGAAGCACAGGTTGTTTAGGTGTTACCATGGGTTGGATATGAGCATCTCCAGAGGCTTCCTTGCTGAACGCATAGTCTTGAGCTGTTGGAGGTACCTGACAGGTGATTAGATCTTATGAGTTTCATCTAAGCAGTGGTTCAGTTTCTTGACTGATACTGAATAAGGTGACATTAATGGTCAATGGTTTTAGAGTGGGAGATGGGACATACCCTAAATAAGCACAGTACTGAGGACCCTCAAGAGATAGACCTTGTGTCAACCTTCCCTAACTCTCAGCTGTTCATAAGGTAAGAAAAGAATCCTTTCATGTCACCTTCCATGTGACAAAACAGACCTTTGGAGAAAATAAGATTGCATATTGCTTATCTCAAGCCACCTCTTCCAAACTGGAGTCAAAGATGAATTCTATTTCTTGGAAGCCTCTGGACAAAACTAAGTAACTGGGGTGTGCTAGTATTTAACAGGAAACTTTCAAAAAGGAAAGGAAAGGGAAAAAATTCTGGGAATTTTCTGTTTGACTATTTTTGAGGCTATCACTCCAGGCCAGCATTGAGTTGCTGCTTTTATAGTCCTGGGACACTGTGCTGAAGAGGAAGAGGAGGTGTGAGCAATCGCTTTTTCTTCTTAACATTCCAGCTAGCTTCCCTGCTGACTCAGCTCCCCAAAACCAGAGCCTTTTACTCTTGTCTGGATTCCATCACGCTGTGATAGCGAGCGCTGCAGTTGTATAGTATGCCCTGGGTACCCCTGTGCATTAAATGTTACACTATCCCATCAATTTCTACATCTCTTTACCAGGTCGAAGTGAGGAAGCTTCTGTCCTCTTCAGGCTTGGCTTGGCTTCCTGTGGCGGATCATCCTGTCAGTTCTCTTGAAAACTGCAGTGCTTATTATGTTTTTTTTTTTTTTTTTCTCCTCTAACTCCTGCTGCTGAATTCCATACCTTTGTGGTTCTTCCTGGCTCAGTTTGCAACAATGCAAGCTCTAGTGAGGAAACAGCAGAAGCTATTTTGAATCTGGTTGTATCTTTTTTAAAAAAAAAATGGGATTTTTCTGCATGTTCCGACAGGCTTGCTCTGACCATTTGGAGATAAATGTGTGCACAGGTGAGTGGGTGAGTAGGGACAGCTCCTCATATGGCTGCAACACCTGTTCAAAAAACACATTTTCCATTTCCAGTGCTGGAGTCACACTCTCTAATTGTGTTACAGATGTTGCAAGATTTTAGTAACACTCTCCTGCTTAACTTCCTTGGAAAGTATCACTCCATAGTACAATGTTGCACTGAATTTTTAAGATTCGCTTTGGCTATAAAGCATAATTGAGCTGGATGTGGTACTACAAGCCTATAAGGCTAGCCCCCTCCCCCGCCCCCCCGGGATGCTCAATCAGCAGGATTGCTTTGAGTTTGAAACTAACCTGAACTGTATTGTAAGAACTTGAAAAAGAGGAAAACATAATGACAGGCATATCTCTTGCTCCCCATTTTCTTTGGGTGAAGAAAAGGGATCTCATTATCATCTGGGTAACGTCAAATATTATATACTCTTTAATAAACTTGGACATTATTCTACTCTAGCAAACTAACTTATTAATGTTAAATATGCCATTTATGTGATGTATACTATACTCTCTTTTCCTCTTATTTACCAAGCCTCATTTATTCAAAGCACCTCTTAGCCTGTAGTTCTAACAACAGGATAGTACTCTGCCTCAGAAGTCCGAACTGTATTAATGCTGGATAAACATGAGATTTTAATGTCATAAGACATTTGCATCATCAATCAAGAGACTTTGCTCAGACAACCCAAACCATCTGAGACATATTTACTCCCAACAATTGTTCTAATTTACCTCCATTACCTGCACTGTGGTTTTGTTTTCAAATCTGTGCGTTTTACATCACTTGTCTGATGGTTTTGTTTTTTGTATTCAGGGAATGAAATGTCAGTTGCTCCTGGTGTTTTTTAAATACATTAGAAATGTTACTGCACAGGGGGATGACACTTTGTTTCATACATTTGTTTTGATGATGGAATTTAATGTCCTAAAGACAGGTCTTAGAACACAGACAATGCCATCACTCAGTAAGATTATCACTTTGTTAAGAATTCCAAGAAAGTTAAAAGTGCTATTTTCATGTGTATACTAAAACAAAACAAAACAAAAAAAACCTTAATAGCTATTACATGTTAAAACTTTCATTGGTATTCAGTAAAGTAGAAAAGAGTATGCCAGGTATCTCTTAGTTATCAAGGCTGTTTTATATCAGTTTTATCTTAATAATGAGGAGGTTATAATTTTCATGATTTTTTTCCTAATCTTGCACATTTTCCATGTTAAGAACTTTTTTTGGAGTTGGAGAGATGGCTCAATTAGTAATAAGTCTGCTGACTCTGTCTCCATCATGCACACAAAAACGTTGGGTGAAATAGCACCTGTACTAGGGATGGAAATGGGAGGTTTTCTGGGACTTGCTAGTTAGACAGTCTACTTGAATCAGTGAGAGCCAGGATCAGAGAATGAATTCCTTTTTAAATTTATCTGTCTGTCTGTCTATCTATCTATCTATCTATCTATCTATCTATCTATCTATCTATCTA
>JADRCD010231791.1:0-15943 GCA_019843815.1 Montemys delectorum | reverse complement strand
CTATCTATCTATCTATCTATCTATCTATCTATCTATCTATCTATCTACCTTATTTGTTTGTTTGTTTACTTAATGTATATGTGTACACTGTTGCTGTCTTCAGACACACCAGAAGAGGGCATCGGATCCTATTACCTGATGGTTGTGAGCCACCATGTGGTTGCAGGAAATTGAATTCAGGACCTCTAGGAAGAGCAGTTAGTATTCTTATCCACTGAATCATCTCTCAAGCTCCTTAACTAGTCTCTTAAAAATTAATTTATTTATGTATTCACCTTACATCCCCAAATTATCCCCCTCTTTCCTCCTAGTACCCACTCACAGAGGTCTTCCCTTCCATTCTCCCCTCCCCTTTCCTCTGAGTGTTATTCCACTACATAAATGAACCACATTTTCTTTATCCACTCTTTGCTTGAGGGGCATCTGGGTTGTTTCCAGTTTCTGGCTATTATGATTAAAGCTACTAGGAACATAGCTGAGCAAGTGCCACTGTGGTATGGTGGAGAATCTTCTGGGTATATGTCGAGGAGTGGTATAGCCAGGTCTTGAGGTAGAACTATTCCCAGTCTTCTGAGAAACTGCCAAATAGATTTCCAGGGTGCTTATACATGGTTGCACTTCCATCAGCAATGGAGAACTATTCCTTTTGTTCCACATCCAAGCCAACATATGCTGTGGCTCGGGTTTTTGATCTTAGTCATTCTGGTTGGTGTAGGATAAATATTAGAGTTGTTTTGATTTGCATTTACCTGATGACTAAGGATGTTGAATATTTTTTGTGTCTCTTAAGCCATTTGAGATACTTCTTTGGAGAATTCTTTGTTTAGCTCTGTACATCATTTTTTTTTAAATTGGTTTATTTGGTTTGTTGCTGTGTAACTGCTTGAGTTCTTATAGTTTGGATATTAGCCCTCTGTGTAGATGTAGTGTTGTTGAAGATCTTTTCCCTATCTGTAGGCTATCATTTTGTCCTATTTACAGTGTCCTTTGCCTTACAGAAACTTTTGAGTTTTATGAGGTTCCATTTGTTAACTGTTGTGTCAAGAGCAATAGAGGAAGTCATTCAATGTCAGTTTATGATTTCCATGTACATACACACATGCACACACACAATACCTATATATTAATACACTGTACATAATAAACAAATAAATATATTTAAATAAGTAGTATTTATAGTCTTAGGAAACATAGTACACCATTTATAATTTGTTCAAGATAATAATAACTATCTATTTTATGTTTAATTTTTACTTAGATTAAAAACCAGTAGTTTTCTTATGACATTTTCATACTTATTCCATTTTGCCTGATTTACATGTCGAAATAAGGTAGCTTTCTGATGCTCAGTGGTCTCTTGTCATTGATTCCCCAGAGTCTTAAACGTATAAAGTCATCATTGCCCATACTTTTCTTGAATCCTTTCACATTTCCTTTCTGAAATCATTTCTTAAGATATGATACGTGTGGAATTGTGCCATTAGGTTTTTCCAGTTAGCTCAGATTTTTTTTATCAATGAAAGATTTAGAAATATTATGTTTTTAAGTGAAAACCAGTAGGTATATAACTAATATTAGGCAAAACTACACCTTTGTCAAAGCAATGTTCAAAAAAAGTAAATATTGCTGAGTGTGGTAAACAGGTCAATAAGGCTAGCACTCAGAGACTAGTTTTCTGGGGGAACATAGTAGAATTGACAAAAATCTGAAACTACTTTAGGAATAAGCAAATTACTGTGCAACTTTTGAGGCATTTTCAGTGAGTTTACCCTCACGTTTCTTGCTAAAAATGAGAAATATACAGTTAAATATATATTGTTATTGATCCCAATTATTGTCAGTGTTGGGTCTTCTTGACTTTACATCTAACAATTAGCATGATCAGTCGTGGATTTGACTTCATAATTGATTTTCTATTACCCATATATGACTTCCAAATTTGCATGTTTATGTCTAATCCACTAAACCTTTTACTCACTTTCATTACCTTCAAACCCATAGGACTCATTCTCCTCTGTCCTCTTAGGGGCTACTTGCCATATGCTTCCTCTGTCCTTTAAGGATTATTTCTGCTCCTTCTTAGCCAGCCACGAAGGGAAAATGTGTTTTTAGCCCACATCACTCATGTAGCAGATGTGCAGCTTGGCCTTTATGTGGGTCCTCCAAGAACTGAAGCTGGAGCTGTCCTTGAATTTGTTGCCTGCCTGTGAATCCCATTTCCCTAACTGGGCCACCTTAATATGGCCTCAGTGAAAGAAGATGCTCCTAGTCCTGTAACGACTGATGTGTCAGTGGTGTGTGTGTGTGTGTGTGTGTGTGTGTGTGTGTGTGTGCGTGCGTGTGTGTGTGTGTGTGTGTGTGAAAGAGAGAGAGAGAGAGAGAGAGAGAGAGAGAGAGAGAGACAGACAGACAGACAGACAGAGACAGAGTCAGAGTCAGAGACAGAGACAGAAAAAGAGAGAAAGGGAGGAAGAGAGGAGGAAGAGGAGAGAGGGGAGAGGGTAGAAGAGAGAGGAGAGGGGATGAGATAGACTGGGGGCTCCCCTTTCTCAGAGGAGAAAGGAAGTGGTGATTTGGGAGAAGCTGTGAGCAGCAGGCACTGGGAGGAGAGGAGAAGCTACTATTGTGATGCAATGTGAATGAATAAATAAATAAATAAATAAATAAATAAATAAATAAATAACATTTCAGTGTATCATGTAACTTTAGAGAAGGAGCTACTATTGTGATGCAATGTGAATAAATAAATAAATAAATAACATTTCAGTTTATCATGTAAATTTTGCTGCCCTTGACTTTCAGCAAACACAGCACAATTCTTCCTCATATAAAGAAAACAGGTGAGCTTTGAGAAAAATCACCCATTAGAAATGAAATGAACTAGGAGTAAGAAGCACAGAGGGTGTCACTTCCTGTGTTATTATTTCTGCGAATAATAAATACAACACTTTCTAGCAGCAGAGAGCTTTTTTCTCACCTAAGTTGCGAAGAAAAGAAAAAAGGGGGAAATTACAAAAAAAAAAAAATGCAGAAGCAAATCATGGCATCTGGCTTTGTTTTGTTTGCTTTGCTTTTTTTCCAAATCAGCAAACCCACAAGTGAGAATGTGAACATATTAAAAAGATATATTATGGTCTCAAAGATTAAATGACAAAAAGTTATTCATATATTGTTCCCAGCCAGTGGTCTACCGACACTGTAT
Source organism: Montemys delectorum (assembly GCA_019843815.1). Lineage (NCBI taxonomy): Eukaryota > Metazoa > Chordata > Mammalia > Rodentia > Muridae > Montemys > Montemys delectorum. The sequence continues at coordinate 12,741 of JADRCD010231791.1, read as the reverse complement.
CAATATTGTACTCACTTCCTTTTTACTACGTAAAGGTACAGTTTTTGGCAGATATATAAAATACTGGATATAAAATTATTCAGAAATTGACCCTGTCTTCAAATGCTTGACAAGTTATTTACTCAATTCAGCAGAGATGCTGGTAATTGAGAAGAGGGACAGTGTCTTCATGGAGCTGGTTAGAAACACATTAAAAGGGATGGTGAGCCCAGATTTCTAGCCATCAGCTAAGGCTTCTTTGGACAGAAACTTCTGTGCTTCTGTGAGCATAACTGGGTCCTCTGCGTATTATGTTATCAGAGAGAAATTCTCAACAGTATTTGCGTTTTCAATTTGAATATCCTTTTCTCAGTTGTACTTTGAAAGTTTTTACACCAGCAAACACTCCTGCCATTCATCTTCGCATGCTGTATGGTATCCAAAATCCAATCTCTGCAACTGGAGAGATGGCTCAGTGCGAAGCTTTGTTTTATTATCCAGGATCCACATGGTGGTTCACAACATCCCGTAACTCCATCTCCAGAAAACTTGGCACCCTCTTTTGACTGCCAAGTGCAACAGACAGTGCACAGGCTTACAAGCAGGCAAAAACTCTTCCACATGAAATAATACTTAGAAAAGAAGAAAGGGGTTTAACCTGTGACATTCCAGTGTTTGTCTTTCCTTGTCCTTAAGCAGGTCTGATTGCCACTTCTAGGATTTAGCAACCATTGATGCTTTTTTTCAAAGTTAATTAATTTATCTACCTTCCATCCCTATCCCACTTTCTCCTCCTCCATGGATATCAACCAGCCTTGGAATATCAACTTGCAATGAGAGTAGATGTGTCTTCTCCTATGACGGTATACCAGGATGCCCAGTATTTTGGCATTAATTTGACACTTGCATATATTTTCAAACCCTCAATATGTTTTTATGTTTGTCATTTTTATAGTTATTTATAAATTTTGCAGATTTCATTTTTGATATGCAATGATGTATAGCATATCTCATAGCAGCAGTATTCTTTAAAATTAAATATTTGACTATAAAATTTTTGATGTTATTAAGTTTAACTATACCTTTTGACAAACAGTCCATGACTCACATTTAAAGCTTTTTGCATCGTATGTACATACCCTTGTATTTTGTTTTGAGGTAGTCTACTTTTATTTATTAAGTGGATTTTTTTCCTTTGGATTCAAGAAAGTAGTTTCTACTTTAGGCCTTTTCCACAATTTGCTTTTATTGTAAAGTACTTGTACACTTGAGTTTGTTTTATTTTAATTCACGCTTATTACCTTTCTACCTATTAACTTTACAATCTACATTTTCAAATGATTACTTTATAATGGGTTATAGAAAGAAAGCCTTCCAATTTTTATCATATACTATTGTTATTAACCTTGAGAATACCCAAAACATATGTCAGTTTGGATATAAAACTATGTGTACATTACAAATTATATCTGTAAATATTTGAATATTTACATTATGCCCTGAGAAAATAAAGTTTCTATTCTAGTCACAAATACATACAAAAAATAGAGTCTTCCTTTATACAGCCTGGAAAATAGGGTGCAATGGCTCTTCCTGTGGTCATGTTTGACATTATCTCTTGACTTCACATTTTAGGAAAACAAACTACTTTCTTTTCAGATTCCCTCTCTTCCTATCTTTTTGGCTACATGTGAAACCCTACTTCCCTAAATAAAGATGGATATCTATTTTACTCAGCTTATCCATGTTAAACTTTATGGCTTTTTTTTTTCTACCGTCTGCTCTACGACATGTGGTAGTCTGATGAGAATGCTTTCCAAACTGATCTCATTTTAAATAATTGTTTTCAACCTTGTTTTGTTGTTTCTTTTATAAAACATTTCTGATGAATGTCTACTCTGTGTGAACATTTTTATTTCTGTTTCTTTTTCCAGAAAATTGTGTTTTCCGAAGATGAATGAAGTACTGTTATTGCACAGGCTCTTTTCCAGAGCTTTGCCAGCCTCTCATCCATTACTTCACACTGGCCAAACCTCAAAGACACTTCCTCAGTTGTAGCACACAAGAGATAAGATATTGTGCAGCTTCCAAAGCCTGTTTAGAAAAGGCAACAGCCTTTCAGTTTGTGATGCCATTGTCTTTCTTAATAGCCACCATGTAAGAAATGAGAGCACCATAGGGAGAGACCACAGCACATCCAGGATTTCAACATATGTTTTATTTTTACATTTTTCTTTTGGAGTCAATTTCTTGTTTTTCTTCTTGCTAAGCAAGTAGCTCCCCTGTTCACACCCCTGTAGTTTTCCAGTGATTCTTGGCCAACCTCTTATCACTGTGTCTGTATTGTGAGTTCTTTTCTATAAGTGCCATGTTTTCCTTCACATTGTTTTACCTCATGAAAAAAATAGTCTCAATTCTTACTATATATTTGTATATATATATACATATATATACACAAATTTTTCTCCTCTTACTTGTCTGCCTTTGATTTTCCCTTTTTAATATGGTAATTTTACATAGATATTTCTAACATACTTCTTAGATTTAAATTGAGGTAGTTCTTCTGGGAACAGATAATTTATTCTTCTATAAATAATTTAGGGAAAGCCTGCTGAGTGGGTATGTATTGCAGCAGTTTGAGCTTCCTTCTGTGGTCTATGGAAGCTTCTTGTCAGCTTTTGTCCGCTGGCCTGATTTGGGCTTCCTGTAAGTTGAAGGTCCCAGAATTAACCTTGATGGGGATGGTGCTTCTAATGGTCTCTTCCCTGATGCATTTGTCTCCTCAGATGATAGAAACTTGGCAGGTGAAGATCTTTTTGTAGCTTAGAAACTTCCTCCTTTTTGACACAGAGATAGACCTGCTGGGAAAGGTGGTTAAAGAGCTAATTTCCAAATACATTGATATCTTTCTGCTATGCCTTGATATTAAACTGGGCTCAGGATACTACTAGATGTGGACCCAGTTCTTCATCATGCGGTTACCTTTTTGCAACCTAGCAAGAAGGAAAAAGATAAAAAATCACATATTAGTAATATGACAGAATATTTGGAACATTCTGTAGTACAATACTATGGGATTCTTTCTCTCTCTCTCTCTCTCTTTTAACAATCAATTTCTGTTATCTAATTATCTATCATCTATTATCTCTCTGTCATTTGTCATCTATCATCTATCTATAATCTATTATCTCTCATCTACCTATCTACTATCTATCTATCTATCTATCTATCTATCTATCTATCTATCACCTATCTACCATCTATCACCATCATCTATCAATCACCTATCTACTCACAGATTCAAAACATCAAGAATAGGGCTACGCAGTGGTGGAACATACCTTTAATCCCAGGCCTCTGGAGGGGCAGGTGGTTCTCTGTAAATCGGTGGCCAGTCTAACCTACAAAGAGAGTTCCAGAACAGCCAAAGCTAAACAGCTCAATGCTGTCTAAAAACAAACAAACAAAGAAACAAACACCAAACAACAACAAGAAAAAAAACAAAATCAATCAATCAATCAATCAATCAATCAATGATATATGGTTGTGGTTGTGTTATCACAGAGAGTTTCATATACATACTATATTCTATATAATATTGTATTTAAATGAGGTTAAATAGATCTAGCACTAGAACTGTTATTTATTTATGGTAAAATGCCATTCTTCTTTCCTTAAGCTTTGTGAAGTATGCAGTAATTTATTGTTCTCTGTAGTTAACCCAAAATACAGTAGTAGCACACCAGAACTTCTTGTTCCTAATTAATAGTAACATATTAATCATTGACTGCCCATTTCTCATCCTCATGTCTCTCTACTATCTCTAGTTTCTTTTCAGTACCACTAAATTCTAAACTTCTATTAACTTTATTTCTTCAGATTGTACTAATTTGGTACTTGTGATAGCATATCATTGTTTTATGCCTATATAATATTACACTGTGTATATTTACCAAAATCTCTTTACCCATTCATTAATGTATAAGCATCCAGTTTGTTTTCATTCTTGGCAGTTGTGGACACTGCTGCAATGGGTCATGAATAAACACATCTCTCTGTGACATGCACACTTCATTTCCTTTGACTCTCAATAGTGTGATTGCTGAATCTCATAGTCACTCTTTTCTAACTTTGGGCAATCTCTGTACTTTTTAATGGTGGCTAAACCTTCTTCCTGAAATGTGCAGGGCTTTCCTTTATTCGTGGCCTTGCCAGAACTTATGTTTAGATTTTAATTCATATTTCCTTGATGATTAATACTCATAGAATGGCTTCTCATATAACTATTTGCCACTTGTAGGTCTTCTTTTGAAAAAAAGTTTATTGATTTTATTTAATTATAGTATTTGCTTCTTTTATTCTGGTTACTTTCATGTGATAGAAATCAAACGTTAGCTTACAAACATGTTCTCTTATCTATGTGCCATCTCTTCACCTTGTGGACTGTGTCTTGCATTGTGCAGCTTTTTAATTTGATATCACTGCACTCGTCTGTTTGTCTGCTGACCCTGGGGAGGATACAGATAGTTTTAGGTTTTCTGTGGCTCAAGAGAGATGGATTCAAACATGCTTGTTTTATTTATAACTTTTGAAAAATAGAATTTTATCATTAACCTATTTAGCTTGTGCCATTAATTCCACCTTTCATGTAAAGTAAATTGGACAACCACCCATTGATTGAGGAGCTTCTCTCACTCCAGGGAAATCTTTACACTGATAACTATCTAGAGAAAATTGCAGGTTCTTTGGTGTAAAGTTAGAAAGAAGCAAAAATTATAATATCCAGGGTCTTATAAAAACTAAAAAAAAATCCTATATATGAAATATGTAGTGATCTCTCTGAAAATTGACTACTGTAGTAAAGGGAGACAAAAATGAGGGCCTGAAAATTAGTTTAAGAGGTAAGATTCATATATCATTATTTGTAATGAAGGGAATGAAAACAACTTGAGACATGTCACAGAAATAAAAACAGCAATTGTTTATAACTCTCTATGAGTTACAATCCTTCCTATGAGTTTCTCTAACAAGTTAAAAGAAAATATGGTGCTAAGCATAAAGGTCAGTGTGGCTAATTTTCTGTTGCTTTGGTGAATGAAATCCAATGACGCAATGAGTTTGTTTGTAAAAGATGATGGAAAAGAAAATATTTTTGTGTCTCTGAAACTTCAAATAGCTGATTTTTGCCTCCATAATTTGTAAGGCTTAGGACATTTTTCTTTGTCATGGGTGTCATGATGAATACTCAAGAAATCAAAAGACCACTGTTCAGAAAAGTTTAAGGAAAATCCTCCAGGCATACATTATCACACTACTTTTCTCAGTACAGAATTAGCCTGCTGCAAGTGGCAGAAACATTAAGATAGAGAAAGTTTGCTTTAAAATGAAGATTCAGATGGTTTGATGCTTAAATCTGGGGCTCATAAAAGATTGCAAACATAAAAGCCATATTTTTAGGGAACAAATTTAATCACCAAACCTATTTATTCATTTGTCTTGATGTAAAGATAATATATATATCTCATCTTCCCTTCTGCCAGGCAAACCATTATCACAAAGCACCCAGCAATGGAGTCAGAAACAATGGTGGTTACTGGTATCCTTTAGGACACCCTACTTACAAGTCTCCACATCTTTCAACTATTAGCTGGCTTATGTTATGAGAACATTGAAGCCAGAAAATATATTGCAACATGGTAGCCCACAACACAGTATTTGCTTTAGTACTAAGTCAGCTCATGGAAGAGAAAGCTACAACCTCATCAGGAATATTTGCTGTGGGCCTCTTGTCAGTGTGAAATAAATTACTATTTTTGGGAACTGAAGAGTTTGTAGTTATAGTAGTCATCTATTTCTGTACAACAAATTACCCCTCAAGTTAGCAGCCAACCACAACAAACGTTTATTGGGACACATTTCCCAAAGTCCAGGAATCAGGAAGCAGTTTTGCTGGGTGGTGCTGGCTCTAAGATCTCCCAGGAAGTTTCTGTCAAGTTCTCAGCTGTGGCTGCAATCATTTTAAGGCTTGACTAAGGCTCAAGAATCTGCCTCTAAGCTCACTCAGAAAGTTACTGTCGTTCTTTGCCTTCTCATTGGCTGGTTGCCTAAGATGTCTCTGTTCTTTGACACTGGGATTCTGTACAGGCCTTCTCAATAGCATCCTCCTATGGCAGATGACTTCAGTCAGAACTAGTAACAGAGAGGAAATACAAAGAACATACACACACACACACACACACACACACACACACACACACACAAAGAGAGAGAGAGACAGAGAGAGAGAGAAAGAGGGAGAGACAGAGAGACAGAGACAGAGAGACAGACAGAGACAGAGACAGGTGTACATAGCAACAGTGAAGAGCTTATGATAGAAACACGGAGTGTCTCCCAAAGCTGGTTCTCAGAGATGCTGTGCCACCATTGTACAACACAGTATCCTCATACTGTCCAACCTTGGTCCAATGAGATAGGACACAATCTAACAGTACAATTAACAGAAAGACATAAGTCACTTCAGAATGAAAGATTTATTGGTACAGATGTTTATCATTTATAAATTTCGTTCTAATCTTATCTACACCAATAGTTTTATTTTTCTACCATTAAAAATATGTAGTATTTCTCTGATTGTATAGTTTGACATGCAATTGAACAAAACTTCAGTTAAAGTGAACGCACACATCATAAGCAGCAAGCATTTTTGAGAACTGGCTAAGGAATGGAGTATGTGCTTCCTCCCACCCAAACTAATTTGTTTAAGTCCTAACTCCACAGCCATGACATTTGCAGGTGTGTTTTTCCTTAAGAGTCAATAGTAACTAAAAGTTAAGTGGTATATTACAAGGAGATCTATGATCTAACGGAACTGGCATAATAAAAAGACCCTCATTCTGTGAGGACACAGGGAGAAGATGGCCACACGGAGGCCTGGAACAGAGTCTTGGTCACTAGCTGACCAAGCTGGTATCCTGACCTGGAGATTCCCATGCTCTAAAACTCAGAGAAAATACTGTGGCTTGACCCTCCCAGACTATAGGATTGCCTCACAGCCGTCCTAGCTGACTAGTGAGTAACCGTTTCTGGAGATCACCTTATGTGGTACATGGCGAAGCACAAAGAAAGTATTTCTGAGAGAGGTCCCTGCTATGGCACAGAACAAGCTGCGTAGGGAACATTCCACGCACAGACTGCTGAAAACTTTCAGAATAGAATGTAGAGTACAGGCTAAAACCCAAGTAGAGCTTATGGTATTTGAATTCAACAAACAGGGACTTTAAATAGTAACTACTGAAAAGACTCAGAGTACAGAAGAAGCTCCTGGTTAAAATCTAGACTTTTATTCATCTCTGGCAAATAACGATGTGAATGTATGATAATCATTACAATAATGTAGTTTTGACCAAGTTATATACTTGATGTTGTCACTCCCAAATTTAGGAAATTAAAATGCATCCTGCAAGGTCATTTCAGAGATAAACTACCATGCATAAGAGATATAGTGCAAAGTGTTCATTACATAGGGACGTGTAATACAGATATGGCATAAGAAATAAACTGGACATTTTAAATTCATCTAAATTTTACAGCAGTCTCCTCTTACATTCATAGGAAATGATAAATGATCATAATAAAAGTTAAAGTTTTGAGATTTTATATATCGAAGTTGTAGAGGCTATTATGTTTAATGATGAAATCTTCACTGTCCACATTTGAATAAATGCAACAGATAGGAAATAATAGTGAATGTGAGGAGCTCATAAACGATTTCAGTAAATTATCTCATTAAATTTTCATCAAGAATCTTTGACAAGTTCTAGGGTCATGTTCTTTATTTTAGTCACAACAGAGAGAAGGTAGAATTATCCTTAAAGGTATAATCAGTTAATGTCAAGGCAATAATAAACTCAAGACTTCTGCCTTCAAAGTGAAGACATGATATCAGCTATAAAATATATTTTCAGTACAAAGATAATGATAGAAGAGATGTATAGAATGGAAGACTACCAAGGAGTGTTGAATTAGCAAGATGAACCAGCCCTCCATTATGCTTTGCATAGCTCTGTCAAATGCTTCTCATTGTATTATCATTCTTAAGACAGTTGTCAGATTTTTTTTTTTTATTTTAAAGAGTTAAAAAGAACTGAAATTCAGTATGCTTGAATAAAAGATATGGATTTGAAATAAAAAATCACTTATTGCTTGTATCAGCAACAAAGTAGACATTGCATGCTAGTTCTTAACCACTGTTCCGCTTACAGATTTTCATACTTGTCCAGTTAAAGAACCTGTACACTATGTGCCCTTTGTTAGCATCAGGGCATCCAAAGCCTGTGGTGATGCATAGGCGGGTCTCACAGACCTGCTGCCAGGGCAACAGCCACTATGTTCCCAGAATCCATTGGGCTCACCTCTCATCTTTATCTGCAGCCACTACATCAAAACCCATATATATATATACAGGGAACATTCCTCCATCTCTCTCTCTCCCCCTCCTCTCTTTCCGCTACTGCCCCCTCTCTCCCTCTCAATTAAACCTCTTACGCGTGGAACTGTTCGGGCCTAGAGTGTGGTAGGTTCCTCTAACACATCACCCTTGACATTTGTCCAGCCTTCATAGGAGGGGTTTTGCCTTGTCTTAGGTGTATCTTGTTTTGTCTTGCTTGGCTGATGTCTCTTGGAGGCCTGTTCTTTTCTGAAGAGGAAATGGATAGGAGGCGGTAAATCTGGAGAGAGCTGAAGCAAGGGGTAGCTGGGAGTTCATACTTAATGAATTTATTGGCTTTCTGTACTTCAAGAAAAAGCTTTGGACATGTAGAAGATATCTATGAAAGTGTTTTACATGGATAGAATGCAAGTTGGAAAGAAAATCATTGTTCTGTAATGGATAAGTTTTGTACTAGCTTCATAACCTACACCAGAAATCATGTTTTGGTAGAAATATACGTACATGTGATTGATACAGGTTTAACAAGTCAGTTACTGTGATGCTCGTTTTTTCTTAGGATGTCACTGACTTTCCTCTCCTACTTTATTTCATTGGCCTCTGACAACCCCTGCTGATGGTATCTGATGGTTAATTGTGCTCAGAGAACCAGAGACTGGCAAATGCGTGTGTGACATCACATCCCGTCACCACCTAGCTCTTTTACTTCAGACCAATGCTGGGTCACGAGGTAAAGACGTTGGCCTGAGTTCACAGTCTACTCAGAAAGTCTGGTCTGCCTCGTAAGGAAATATGGCCTATGATTGAATAGAATATACGAGCCAGGCACTTTGTACGGCAGGAACTGCTGCTACCCTCATTTGAAAGTGTGGAAACTGAGCCAGGGGAAAGATAAATTAGCACCTCACAAAGGCAGTATTTCTAAATGGCCGGAGTGGGGTGAGGTTGAGGATGGGGGTGAGAGCTTCCTGACTTTATAGCATGTGCATGACTGCGCTTCCCTCAGGACTTTATTTCCATGGCCCTGGGCTGCCTCTCTTCCGCCGCATCCCTGCCGCATCCCTGCACCCCTGTGCTTTCTATGCTCTAGATTTTAGTGATTTTAATACTGCAGTCAGTGACAGGTGGAGGGCTGTTATGAAAGGCACAGGCAGAAACATTCTTGTTTAGCCTCTTTTTATATCTTTCCCCCTACAGATTAGGGTATTTTTCTCAATTATGCGTACTTATTCATTCTGCCAAAAATTCTTTTAAGGCTGTTAAAGATGTAGACAATTTTCTCAGTTTGATGTTCCAAAGAAACCTGCTGTGTCTTTTTCATTCTTTGCAAAAAATAGGCATGGTAGGCCCCACCAGCTGGTAAAGTCATTGAGAAGCTAAGAAACTTTCTCTCTGCTTTGGCTATTGTTATACCTCCGTAGTTTTAGAATTCGAGCCACACTTAATATCTCTGTGCTTTACGTTTTCCTTCAGAGAATGAGCATGCTGTTATTTGTTTGTAGTTGTTACAGAAATAATCCCAACGAGGGAAATTATTCTTCAAATATCCACGAACGCTGAATACTAAGTAATTCAGCAGCCTACTTATTGAAAACAAAACCAAGCAAAAATCCCAAAAAGCCAAATAGACAACCCAAAGAAACATCACCAACAGCAAGAGAGGATGGAGTCTTAGAAGTATAAATACACATACATATGCATCAGTTCTTCCTTTTGTTTGAAATGAAAATATATTTTCTATAACTTCTCTGGGGAAGAATTCATGAGTACTTACCAGAAATCCTAAATTCACCTAAATATTCTGACCTAGAAAAGTTTACATTTTAAAAATTCATTAACATGTATAATATAGCATTTTTGTTCTTTAAAGAAAAACATCAGAAATAGAGGCAATGATCATCTATGGAACATTTGTTGAATTATTTATGATATAATAAAATATAATGTATTATAGAGCCATTAAAAGGAGATCGTTGATAATGACTCATAGGGATTCAGTCATTCATAATTAATGATTAAAACACTGAACTAGAAAAAAATCTAAGAAACAACTGGAATGCTACCCAAAATTTTCATAAGGGCAATAACTTGGAATTATTTACCTGGAAATCATCTCATTTTTACTCTCATCGCAGCTAAATGTTATTATTGCCATTTCTTTTGTCTTTAAAATGATTCACTAACTTCTGCCCATGATATCTTTTATACATGCTAGAGGAGTGAAATAGAACAATAACTAGATAATACTTTTGCCTTAATGTTTGCCAGTAGCTGACTGATACAGGTGTTAATAAACAAAAATAAATCTATGGAGTTAACTAAGAAAGAAAAGAAATGGGAGGGTCTCAGTTGAAAAAAAAAGAAGAAGAAAATATTTGGAAACACCAAATCAAATTCTTAAAGTAAGATTGACATAAGACTAAAAGTAAGACTTTTTTGATCTTGTAACATGAGTGTATTTTCTATTTCTCAGCACCTTCTTCCAGTTTTTTGTATTGAATTAAAGTGATTTTATAGACTTTTTAATCATATGAGTACAGTTATTTATATTTACTATGTAGCTCAGAAGACAATAGGAATGTAAATGTTTCCCTGAATTCCTTGCATCAGCTTTTTATCTGACTATAGAAAGAAATTTTTAATGTTTATTTTGTACCCTGTTAATTTGTTGAAGCTACAAATTATATCCAAGTGCTTTATTATGAAGTTTGTTGTCTATGAAATGTAGGTGCTTATTAGAAGCAAATGTGTGGGACTTCCTCCTGAACTATTTCTCTTCATTTTTCTTCCAGTCATTAACTTCATTCTCCAGGTATGGTTATTTATTTATCTCACTCCTCACGGTTTAAAAAAAAAAATGCCTGAAAGGAAGCCACGAGTTGGAGAAGGTTGTATTTGTTTTGAAGTTTGAGTAGATTCTATCCATCTTGGTAGGGAAGACATGGTGGCATGAAGCACAAGGCTACTTACTGACGTCCATGTAGAAAAGTCACTATGATAGATACCTACCCTGATATCAACAGTAACTTTTAATTTATAACTTATTCTCTGGAAACCAGTGATGTTTTATTTTTATGTTTATATAGTTTTAAATTTTCTTCTTCTCTTATGTAATACATTCCAACTGTAGCTTCTCCTCTCTCCATTCCTCCCATCACCCTCATACCTCCCCTCCCCCAAGAATCACTGCTCCTAAGTTTCCTTTCAGAAAAGAGCAGGTCTCCCAGTGATATCAGCCAAATACAGTATATCAAGTTGCAGTAAGACTAGAAATATTCCCTCATATTAAGGCTAGATGAGGCAAAGCAGTAAGAGAAAAAGGGTCCCAAGACCGTCAGGCAAAAGAGTCAGAGATACCCCCTCTCACTTTTAGGGCTCCTGCAAATACTGCAAGTTAAAAGTTCACAGCATGCTTGTGAGAGACTTATCCCAGGCCAATGCAGATTCCATGAGTGCTGCTTCAGTCTCTTCGAGCCACTATGAGCCCTGCTTAATTGATTCTGGGGGTCATGCTCTTCGGTTTTCCTTGACCCCTCTAGCTCCTACAATGCTTCCTCCCCCTGTTTGGCTGGGTTCGCCTAGCTCCACCTAACGTTTGGCTGTGGATCTCTGCATATGTTCCTATCAGCTGTCAGAGGAAGGCTCTCTCATGTTTATCGTGCTAGACATTGATTTAGAAGTGTAGCAGAAAATCATTAGGAATTATTTCATTGTAAAAATTACTGTTGCCAGAAACAATACTGAGATTCAGTACAATTTCCAACAAATTGCCACATATATTCTTAACAATAATAGAAAAGAAAATACTAAAATTTTTAAGAAAGTGTTAAAGATAGGAAATAAGGAAATGATTATCTGTCAAACAGTCAAACCAATGTTACTCAGAAAATACAACGCAAGATGCATATTACATCACCTGATTTTAAATATTGCAAATACATCAGAATTAAACACACATAATCACATACTTGTTGTTTAGTTTAAAAAATCATCTAAGAGCTTATTAGGTATATGCTAAATGATAAAGTTTCAGTAAAGCAAAATTGAATTGATTACATCATTTTTTTCTCTTTCATATCCTATTGTTGATTTCTTCTGTCTGACCTTTCTGTATCTCTCAAAACATCTACTATGGTAATGTACTTTAAATCTAGAGCTTGGAAGAAACTATCTCAAATTTTAAACTTTGTCTTTAATAAGCTAATAACTATGCACCATATATCAAGTCCCAAGATGCATGTAGAATCACACAAAATTAATATCTCAAAAGTTTACTGTTCTCTTCATAAACCACTGTCACCCATGTACCCAGAGAA
>JADRCD010231790.1:16705-29214 GCA_019843815.1 Montemys delectorum | reverse complement strand
CTCTCTCTCTCTCTCTCTCTCTCTCTCTCTCTCTCTCTATTTTTCCACACAGGGTTTCTCTGTGTAGCCCTGGCTGTCCTGGAACTCACTCTGTAGACCAGGCTGGCCTCAAACTCAGAAATCCACCTGCCTCTGCCTCCCAAGTGCTGGGATTAAAGACGTGTGCTACCACTGCCCGGCAAGTTCTGCTTTTTCAACCACAAGTTTCTCTCTGCCAGCCTACTTGATGGGCCACAACTGCCCTTTCCTGCCTTTGTCCTGCCTTTCATGTCTTTCTTCCCCCTCCTCCTCCTCTTCCCCCTCCTCCTCCCCTCCCTCTCCTCCTCTTCATCCTCCTCCTCCTCCTCCTCCTCCTCCTTCTTCTTCTTTTTTTCCTCCTCAGTCAATCATTTGTTTAGGAGCAGTCTCTCTTCTTATTTAACTCTCCCCTTTCTCTTCTCCTTACTTTCCTGATTATTTTACTTGGCTGGGTCAATGTCAAGAGAATTAAAGAATGCTGGCTCCTGAGTATTTTGGTAAAATTGCCACCTACGAAACAGAGCTCCTGTATATTCAATGAGATTGTTTGAGAAATAACTCATCGTGTGGCTCAGCTGTTTCAGGGTTCAGATCCAATTTAACTATCCATCCAAAAATTGGGATTTTTAATAAAAGCTTTTACAAACCACTTGGGTATTCAAAAGTTTAATACATAACAAACAATGAAAATCATACTTGGAAATATGGGGAGTAAGGAGGCTACAAATATTTATGTTCGTACATAATCTCAACTCCCCTGGACTTGGTATTGAAATTTGAGAAACACATTTTAAATTCCATTAAGCACATCATATTTACCCATGTAGATGTTGTCAGAGCAGGATTTGGAGAAAATTTGAATTTTTCCATACTGTATTTCACATACTTTCCTAGATTCTTGATCAGTGGAAGTCTGACATGATTCTCTAGCTCTCACAGAAGGTGGAATCCTGAGCCATTTCTTGTTTTATAATAGATGCCAAAAATAATGAACGGTCAGAACCTTGGGTACCACACCCAAAGGGATCCAGGATGTAGTGCCCTTCTCCCTGCAGCCCTGCATCCAGTCAGGCCTCTCAGGGTTTCTGAATTCTCTGGACTTAGCAGAAGCAGAAGGAGCCTCGCTTAGAGCCAGTTTGCTGTCTGCTCCTGATCATATCCGGTATGGTAAGTGAGTGAGTGAGTGGCTCACCTTGCTGGGCACAGCTTGTACTTTTATAAAACTGAAATAACTGAGCCTCATGCAACCCTGACATAAGGGAAGGGAGGTTGAGGCAGGACAGAAGGATTTCAAGGCCAACCTTAGTTACATAAGTAAGATACTGTAAACCCTGTCTCAAACAAAGAAAACAAAGCCAACTGAGATAAAGCACCTTCTGCAGTGTTTATTGTGCTAATTATGTGACATATACTGTGAAATGCCTCAGGCTTTGTGAAGTTCATCTAAACGTGGCACTCAGTATCTGCCTCGCAAGAAGTTCCCAATGACCAAATACTAGCAGAGGGTGATAGGTGTACAACTACAAAAGTCCAGAGAATTCAGAAACTCTGAGAGGCCTGACTGGATGCAGGGCTGCAGGGAGCAGGGCACTACATCCTGGATCCCTTTGGATGTGGTACCCAAGGTTCTGATTATTTATTATTTTTAGCATCTATCTATTGAAAATAATCATAGGTTAGACATTATTATAAACAGAGAAAAGTGTCCCAGCCCTGGCAATATTTTCTGGTGGAGAGTGGCACGGACAACGATTGGTCAACATGTGTGAGAACTCTAGGGTGGCCTTTCCAAAGGAGTCTTTGCCTGAAGCCAGAGGACAGCGGAGCCCTTACTGCAAGAATGTAGGTAGGGCCTGGCGTGGCCCCAGGTCCTCAGATGCAGCTACTCCTCAGGGCTCTGCGATCACTCTATCAGCTCAGGGTTCAGCCATCACTCTATCAGCTCATGGTCATGTCTATCAGCTGACAAGGCCTCTAACTGTGGGGCTCATGAGTCTGGACATGGGGTCCTTGCAGTGTTCGTAGTCTTGTGTCCCTGCTCTGCTGAGAGGCAGATGATTAAAGCTTCCTAAGTGACCAGTATGCCCCTTACCAGCAGACCAGGGGTCTGACTCTAGGAGACACTAATGGTTCTCCCAGGATCCAGTGAAGCTTAGGTATGAACTTCCTTCCAGTATCTTCCACTGGGCTAAATTCAGCTTGATTTAAAACAATAACAACAATAACAATAAAACATTCACGTGTAGTAACTGTGTGTCTGATAAGGTTTGATATTGGGAATCCATGTGATCATAAGAGGTTAAAGACTCAAGGGTCACACAGCTCGGACAGGTCAGAGGTGCTGGGGACAAGCAATGTTTTCTTAGCCTCGGACAACATGTTTGTCCCTGCAGTGCCAGCTTAGGGGTCACCTGGGGCTTTGGAAACTCCAAGGGCATATGGAAGTGATGAGATTTTAGTATTGGCTCAAACTGTCCAGCTATACAATGCGACTGCAGTTCTGTCCCCACAGGCACTTCACTCTGTCCAGGGACAAAGTCTGTCAGACTTGTCACTCGATATGCACAGGGGTGAGAGGAGGATAACCTTCAGTTTGTTGAATTCCATGAAATCTAGGAGAAACACAGTGACTGTAAACCTCAGCTATGTCACACTTAGTTTTCTATGCACTCAATTATGAACTTAGTCACACTTAGTTTTCTATGCACTCAATTATGAACTATGGTATTGCTACCCAGCTATGGGTAGACTTAGCTAGAAAAGATTTTCTGGGACTTGTGGGGGGGGGTGCTGGCTCAGTCAATAAAGGGCTCGCTCAAGCATAAGGAGCAGAGTCTGATCCACATAACCCACATACCAAAAACGGCTGGACCTGGTGGCATGTGTTCATAATCCCAGCATCAGACAGAAGGGTATGGGCAGGTACCTGAGATTTGTATGTGCTCGGCCTGGGGAGTGGCCCTATGAGAAGGTGTGGCCTTGTTGGAGTAGGTATATCACTTTGAGTATAGGCTTTAAGACCCTCATCCTAGCTGCCTGGAAGCTAATATTCTGCTAGCAGCCTTCAGATGAAGACGTAGAACTCTCAGCTTCTCCTGCACCATGCCTTCCTGGATGCTGCCATGTTCCCTTCTGATGACAATGGACTGAACCTCTGAACCTGTAAGACATCCCCAATTAAATGCTGTCCTTTTAAGAGCTGCCTTGGTCATGGTGTCTGTACACAGAAGTAAAGGCCTGAGAAAGCCAGATTAGATGAATTGGTGAGCTCCAGGTCCCAGTGAGAGACTCTGTCTCAAAATACATGGTGATGTCTCCTAAGAAATGACACCAGAGGTTGACTGATGATCTCTATGTGCACATATAAAGACATGAACACGGATGACATCCCCCCCCCACTCACACACAGGAAAGTGTGTGATGATATTCCAGGTGGCCTGTGAGGCAGCAGCTTCTCTCCCCAGTTGTGGTGGGTCTGATGCTCAGAGAGGATCTTTTATCAGTCCTGCCTGCTGGAGCATCATTTTGTTCTGCACTGGTTTCTTCCAGCAGCTGAAGGTTTGCATGTGAATTCTGTCTTACCTCACAGTTGAGCTAGAAGGACTCCCATCTCTACCTCTGATGATTTCTTCCTGTCTGTCCCTCTCAGGAAGCCCCAGTGTTCTCTTCCCTAAATACTATCAGCTTTAAATTTTAATGCAAGGGAACTCTCATAAAACACGGCTATGTAGAGGCTGCTGGACACTCCCCCTGAAGTTATTGCTCATTGTTCAGCCTATAGGAGGTCATTGACACACAACAGTAGCAAAGTGGGGAGAGAAGTTGATGGTGTTTTGGTCAGGTCATGTTCATTAAGCAGAAAAGCACAGGACTCAGGAGGAGTGGCTTCCTGGCACTTCCTTGTATTGCATACATAGGCTAATCACAGAATACCTGAAAGTTCTTGTAGGAGTTCAGAACTTACAGTAGGCAAACAAACTGTTGAACTGTAGCTCCTGGGGGGGGGCGGGAATCTACAACCATATTCATGATTCTTCAAAGCCTGTATGTGATTGAAACTCCATGATTGTAAAGAGTTGTAATGTTGACTATCCAGAGCCAAAATGATCTTGGGTTACATTTAGTCTTCTCCCAGTTCTTCATGGCCCACCTCTGTGTCTCATCTAACTTCCACATGATTCACAGGCAAAACCCTTTGAGTGTATTAACACAACAAACACTTGCTTCGGCCAAGCCAAGAGATAAGAAGGATTTAGATGACATCTGAGACCTGCTATGCAGAACTGTCCCAGGTTTGCTGCAACCTGCCTACCTACTTGCTGTTTTTACTAATGTATTCAAAAGATATTTTCTTATCTTGTAGTTCCAAAACCTCATGAGGCTATTTCTACCTTGAAACATGTTATTCAAGGCAACCCAGGTTCACTTCCTCAGGCCAGGGTCACTCATTTGGCTCCAGATTAATTTATCTTAGTCTTTTGGAATAAGGGGCTATTTTTCATCAACAGTAGTGACATTTGTCTCCTTTTTTATTTTCCCAAACCAATTACAACTACAGAGATAAGTTCTCCTTCCAATCTACCACTTTCTTTCAGCTAACTTGTTTTGTTGGACACAAATCACTTGCATGATACTTTAACAAACTGCAGACATATAATTATGTTTGTGACACTTTTCTACAGATCTTCATTGATTGAGGAGTTCAAGAAAATATCCCAAATCATTTCTCCATTTGCTTCCTTCTGTTCCAGGCTCCACAGCACCTTCCATGAGTTCCAATGCAGAACAGTCAGGGACTGCTCAGTGTACCACATGGAAGTCTTGTGACCTCAGGTTCGCTGCCTCCACTCACACCTTCCTGTTAGTCACTCTAAGCAAAACAGAGCTTCTGTCAGGCCTGGGTATGCAGCTCATTGGGAGAGAAGATTTCATCTCCAATGCTGGAGCAAAGGAAGAGCATCTGCCAACTGCCCTCTCTGACCTGGCATCCTGCCCTCTTCATCTCTATCCCTAGCTCTTGCATTTCCTGTTGTATATCTAAGCCTGCAGCTTCTAGGATACTTTAGGCTTAAAAACAAAACCAGTTCTAAGCAACATCTGCTATTATACAACATTAAAAAAGGTCACAGAAGGACCTCATTTGGTGTGCAAGCCTTTCCAGCTTTCCTTCATTTAACATCCTTTGTGCTAAATGTGATTCCCGGATAGTTGTTGCAGAGCACAGCAAGGCAGTAGCCATACATACAAGCTGCCTCTGGGAGTAAAAATGGAGGGTATTTGCATAGGGACAGAATGCATCTCTCCCATCACTCCAGTACCCTTGCAATGGCCAGACTGACTCCCATGGTTGCTGCTGCTGCTGTTGGTAGTGGTAGTCAGGGTTCTCTAGAGAGACAAATTATAGTAAATGAAATATATAGATGTAATAAATCATGATTTATGAAATCAGCCTATGTGGAAATGGTAACTAAGTTATAAAACAAATAGAAGAAATAACTCAGTGAAGGACAGTTTATTTTGGATCACTGTTTCAGAAGGCTTTCAGTTGCCCCATGGAGAGGAAGCTGCTGTGGGTGGAGGGTAACATGTAGCATTCTCACACAGGTGGGGATCAGGATTTGGAGATTGTACATGAAAGCAAGAAACAAATGTAACCTTCAAAGGCCTTTATTAGAATTTGTTTCCAGCAGTCAGTCAGCCCTCAGATCCTAGAGGTTCCAACAATGCCCAGCAGCTGGAGACCAAGTGTTCCAATGCATGACCTATGAGGGGCATTTCAAACTCAAACCAGAGCAGGAGGAATGGCTAGAAATTGAGTAGATGGCCAGTTCCACATCCCGAGGCCCCTGTCAGCACATGGGCAAGACAGGTCTGTTGGAGAAGATGGCTTCACCTTCATCCTAGATTCACTGATGCCAGGAGCTTTCCTTTTTGGCTCCCCAGCCTTCTGATGCCAATGCATGATAAAGATGAGCGAGTTCTTAGGCAATTATGCATTTATTTCATATGAATATAGGAAAACAAAAGTGAAAAAGTAAAATAACGTTTTTGGTCAAAATTTCTTAACATCCAACCAGGTCACTCTTGTATATGGAATTACACAACCACAACCATATATGTGTTTATGTATGTCAGTTCTGATTTTGGCTTTTCCACCTGGATCTCTCGGTAGGTCGAAGGTCTCTCTTGGAGATGCAGGTGACCTGATAGCCAGGGGAAGACTTGAAAGCAAGAAGAGTCTTTGTTCAAAGGTGATCTTGAGTCTCTGCAAATTTTTATGGCTGTAGGTCCAAGCACCTTAGTTTGCATATAAGGCAAGTGTCTACCACCTGACCTTTGGAGACATGCTCAGATATCCCTGCTCACTCTAAAGAGTTAGCTTTCTGGTCTAAGTCCAAAATCTTACGAATGAATAAAACATTACAGAATCAGTTTGTTAATGGTCCAGACAATGACTTAGGCCATGGATAGGTTTAGACAAGGGATAACAACATTATGAAAATGGGAAGATGCTAGGGAGAGAACTCAGAAAAGCTGATAGGAGGTGCCATGTGGACATCTGGGGACAGGTTCTTATACTCAGGCACATCTCAAGATCTGTAAATAAGAGGATTTATGTCATCGATCCTTCCTAGTGTGGTAAAGGCAGCAGTGGAGGCCTGGGTGACACCTGAGCATGCAACATGCTCTCTTGGGACATTAGTGACCCTGGGACCTGGCGTAGTTGGATTAGGACAATGCAGTGTGTTCTTAACGGTGCACCCTGAGGTCCTGTTAATAGTACTATCCATGAAAACACGACCTGTGACTCGAATCTCTTCCTGCTTACCCAGGAAGAGTATGGAGGGAAATCAAGGCTGACAGAATACAGTCCTTTTTGTTGTTGTTTCATGTTCTTTATCTGAAATCACACATAGCTGTGGAAGATACAAATCTGCAAAGCACCCCACCTTCTCTATTGCCTGTCTTGCATCTGCTTTAGTTTTTAAGAATGGATGTTGTCTAATTATACAGAGGAGCACTGGGCGAGGATTATACTAAGTGTGCATTAAAGAGACAACTTTAAATAATGGCACTTGTGCTAAGAAGTGTATTTTCTGGCAAGCGGCTAATTTATAATGGTCATAGATAAATGCATTAGTGTGTGAAATGCTTGTCCCTATTGATTGATCTGAAGAAGCAACACTGCATTTTTGAGTATGTCTTCTTTATTGGTCTTGCTTTCTATCTTTTATAAAGTTGCTCATATTTTATATTTATTGACATTCGCTGCACTTAAATGTTGGAAAATGAAAGCAATTTGATGATAAGAATAAAATCAACATTAATAAGACTCAGTTCTTGATATCAGGTACCAGGTAAACAGATACCGTCTGAATCCTAGCTGGTTTCCTCTTTCCACTCTTGGGGTGCTTGCTGTCCCTTTATTGTGTGCAGATTGGAGGTACAGGGAATGAGATTAAACGACCAAATTTACTGCATTCTTAGTGCATAAACCACTACCCTCGATCTTTCTGAGCCAATTTAATTTTTAGCTTTATTCTCATCCTAATGCAATGTCTTAGCTCATTGCGCTTTTTGGCTGTGCGGAAGCAAAGATAATGTGTTACACTACATTCATTTAATGTTTCGCCTGGCTTTTCCGGTGTATCTACCTTTTGGTTATTTAAAGACGGTTCATCCTTATCACTTCAGTCGTGAAATGTAGATTCATTAAATTACTGTGCTGGGTGGTTCCCAGAGCAGCGTGGTCGGAGACGGAGCTCAGCCCTGTCACCCTCGCACTTCTGAGGCTGTGTCTGACAGGTGCCTCCCAACACCAGCTAGAAAGGAATTCCTCTTCAGAAGAACGAGCATGTCTATGGCTAACCCAGAATGCTTCCAGGACTCTGAAAGTCACCTGAACGCCATACAGACTCAAGAAAGAACAATACGTTCTAAGAGGTACAAGAATTTGTTCCTTAAGCAAAAACAAAACGAAACAAAACAAAACAAAATAAAACAAAACAAAAAAACAGCAAACCTTTGCATGTTTGTGGAGCCTTGTGTGTTTAAACACACCTTCGTGTGTGTCCTCTGACTAGTTGGATCTCCCCTTTTGAGCATCTCACGAAGGATGTAACCATGCGCAAAGAATAAATAACCCTTCTGAAATAAGTTTGTGCCAGCTGCATAGTCACCAGAGCTGGCCATCCTCCCCTCATTAGCAACTGGTGCCTACATAAAAGGCAGCTATCTTGTGCGGAGAAGAGGGAATTGCTCGTCACTGTCTAAGAGGGTCGAATGGATTTGTCCTCTCTGCTCACCAAATACCTCTGGTTGAACAATTTGTTGGCTAACACGTAGGAAGAGACCAAGAGCCACTCATCCGGGCCATTCATTTCATGGTGACATATTGCACAGTGCAGGAAAAGGCATTTATTGCATGGAGGAGCCCAGCAGTTCATGTTCAGTAAAAACAAGTGTGTCCAGCTATAAACGGCAATGCGGGCCCTATTTATCAGACATTAAATTAGCAGACCAGTAAATCAAGGGATCTGATTGGCTTAAAGGGCAGTGGAAGCCAACCAAAGCACATCTTCCTATTGAGTATAATGGGGTGAAATACATCTTCAGATGTGAGATATGGGGGGTTCCCTGGCTCTGCTCCAATCTGGCCTCCTGGAGACACAGTTCTCTGAGGTTCTCTGCATTGCATCATACAGATTTCTGCCATGAACACAGCAGAGAAAGATTCTGTACCAACCAGCAGCTCCTTTCTAAGTCTGAACGCATTGGAGGAGACTGGAGCCATCATGAGTACTTTGTGTCAAAGCTGTTTCTGCCTGACTGAATCTGAAAATAAACACCTTTGCTCTCAGTCTTACTGTTTCATTAACACCTCAGCCAAGTTCTCTGGCCAAAGAGACCAGATTTCAGTGTGATGCTAAATTATTCCAGGCCAGTGTGTGTAACAGCCCTTGATAATTTCATATCCACTGTCTCTGCCTTCCAACTGACACATACTGCCACACACATACACACACACACACACACACACACACACATACACACACGCATGTACACACACACATACACCACAGTCACACAAACATGAAGGCATACACACATCACACCACACGTATGCAGGCATACACACATGCACAACATGTACATCCATGTGCATCATGAAGAAGCATATACAAATTATAGTGCACTTTTTTTTTTTAAAAAAAAAAAAGGGAAGGTAAAAACAAAATAAAAGCAAATCTCAGAAAAGCTATTTAGGGCACCATTCCCACTGGGTTTCTAGGCAAAGCAGTTTAACTGTAGTTAGTAAGTGTGCGGTGTAATCTAATAAAAGGCATTTTGCAATATTAAGCAAAAAACATCTGGTACCCAGAATTCCCTGATCATTTTTAACTAGATGCAATCTCTCTCTCTTTCTCTTTCTCTTTCTCTTACAGACATGTGAAAAATAGCCTAATAAGGATCCTCGTGGTAAAATCAGATGGAAAACGGGGAGGCAGAGTCGCGTCTCCAGCAGCTCATTCGACGCAGCTCCTCCGAGTTGTACAATAATAATCAGTGCTGGCCCGGTGCCGCCGGATTATTTTGTATATTCATGAAGGCCCTCATCAGCCGTCAGGAGAATGTGCAGTAATCCTTGGATGAAATAAGGCCAATCAGAGCGATAATGAGGAAGGTAATACCTCCCAAGAGGCCTGGAGTGGGTTTTCATCAGGCCCGGCAGTAACTCTCCAACTATTTGCTTTACAAATGCAGTCTTTGATCTCCGATTTGGGGAGCGGAGGGGGAGACAGACCTGCCGGTGTATTGTCCAGCTTTCGAGGATAACAAGCAGGCGCAGAGGAGGATGGGAGGGAAGAACACAGCCTTTAAGGATCAGTCAGGTCTCGTTAACCAAAATCCCACAGTCCTTTTATTTACTGTGCTCTCGTATCTGTTCACTTAACAGGTCAATTGCCCAGAGGCCTTATCTCCTTCCGTTTTCCATCTATTTATATATGTGGACCATAATAAGCCTCGTGGAACCAGAAGTTACTGGGCCTACCTAAACACCTGCTCTGTTTTGTTGTTGTTGCTGTTTGTTAGTCTCTTACCAGAAAACAGCAAAGGTTTTTTTGTTTGTTTGGTTTTGGGTTTTTTTTTTGGTTTGGTTTGGTTTGGTTTTGTTTTTAATGAATCTGCAAAACCATGTCAGAGCTCTCAATTCATGCATGGAGTTGGAAAATAAAGTATGTGGAGGATTCCAATAACGTCTATTTTCCTCTTTATCAGACCCCCCTCCTGCCCCATACAAAACCCCAAACCAAAAGAGGTGCCTATGAAGGAATGTCTGAATCTCTCACAGAGCTTTCTTTGCATAAAGCAAGCAAGACACCATCAACAGGACTGGTAAGGCAAGCACATCTGCCCCACCCTGTGCTTGTGCTTTCTTGGGTCACAGAGACACATCCTAGCAGGTCTAGGGCTGGTCCCACAGACAGATGTCCTGAGGGTTAGCGCTTGTGAAGGAGAGTCCCACTGAAGAAAATGTCTGAGCAGCTATCATCTATCTATCCTTCATGCACCTGTGTACTCACACACTGAAAGATGCTGCCACACACGCACACACACTACACCACACACATAGTTCACAGAATGACGCCACACACATAATCGCACACACTCACACACTACACTGAAAGATGCACACACATACCACACACACATATAGGAACATGCCACACACACATATATACCCACACACATACACACCATGCACACACACCATACGCAACACATATCACACACACACTACACAAACCATACACACCATATACATATACCACCACAAATACACCACACACCACACATACACCACACACCACAATCATACACATGCCACATACCACACACACACACACACACACCACACACATCATACACACACATCTCACACATCATACACACACATCTCACACACACACGTGCACACACACACACACACACGCATACACACACACACACACACACACTATCCCTGCTCTCTCCTGCCTTGACTCCTCCTTTCCTCTCCAAGTCCTTCCTGCTTCAAGATGATGCTCTCTCATCCCACACACAGACATTTAAAGCCGATTCCTACTTCACGGATTTCGGTTATTTCTTTTCCCCCCTACGTCTTTACGTAGCCACTGAAATCACATTTTGAATTAGTTGAGGAGAAAGTGAGCTGCATGCTGAACGCTGGAGCTGCGCTTTACATCTGAATTGCACTTCTGTGGGGAAGAAAAAAAATCCCTTTTTAGGCAAATTGCATATGAGACAAATAAATGCATTTATTCACAGCAGCAAAATGAAAGTCCCAACAAAGTGTCTCACAGAAATGCCTGGATATGCTGGTCCCACCATACCTCTGAAGGCATTCGTTCTCATTGTCCGGACAGTGTTTTCAATGAAGAACATCTTGCTCAAAGTTTACTATGAATTATTTCATTTTGTTCAAACAAGCTTACAGGGTACCCTTGATCATGAGGAAAATAAATCTTTTTAAAAAGAAAAATTGTAAATTTTTGCATGGTATATTATGAGAAACATTTTATTAATAAGGTTTGCCATGAAAAGAAAAATAATATATGTGCTCTTACTAATATTAAAAAAACTAATAAGAAATTGAAGAAAATTCCAGTATATTAAAAGCACTTCTTTGAAAATTAAGTATAATGAGGTGTACAATAAACAAGGTCAAACAAGTTAATTTGAAACGATGAAATGAGGTGAGAAGGAATTACAGGAGATTGCTGGGACAGATTTATTCACTGACTGGATGATGATGTCATTAACAAATGCCCGTGCTGCATTATGGGCAATTGACATTACCAGCAGCACAAATGGTCTTTGGACAGCAGAGATTTCCTTTGCTCTCCTCCATGGCCTTATTAATCGTGCTCCTGAGCACTTGGGAGCAGCCTGGAGGATTCCTACAAAGAGTATGAAGCTTTTGCAGCCCTGGATTTTAGGAAGAAGCAAGCCCGGCCCTTTGCTTTTGATGCTGCGGGTGAGGCATTGGAAGGAGCCTGTTTCAGAATGTGCAGAGGGGCTAAATTTGACATTTGATTCACCCTCTTCTCGGATTTTAAACCATGATGTAAATTAGTTTGAAACTGTCCTTTCTTCCATTTTCGCTTTTCAAAATGTAATACAGTTAAATGACAGAGATTAATTACTGAAGTAATTACTGTTGGGAAGCAAAGGGACAGTTGGATAAGACGGCCTTTCTTGTGATGACCAAGTCTTTCTTGACAATTACGCCTAATTCCAACAATGATTATTCTGTGTGGCAAAGTCGAGCAGCACAAGGACATGGGGGTGTCCATGTGTCCTCACACACAAGGAGCCATTAGAACAAGGTAATTATGTTTGACTGGCTGCAGCAGCCTCCATTCTCAGAGGACCACCTAGACTTCTGTCTGATAGGAGTGCATAAGTCCCTCTGGCTATCACCTCCC